>JAOTOM010001909.1:0-83843 GCA_034440615.1 Ashinkailepas kermadecensis | reverse complement strand
CCCAGAAGGATCAAACCCTAGCTATCATGTGAAAATATGACCTAAAACTGGTGAGCAATTGCTCATGTTCTTGCTCTCAATAGGACATCAGCCTATTACATCAGCTCCACACGAATATATGCACTTACACTAGGATATGCGTTGCATGAGATGTGGTCACAGATTCCCGTGAGTTCCCCGTCATCAGTGCTGGCTGATAGAGAGGGAGATAGAAAAAGAGAGAGAGAGAGAGGATATATATATATATATATATATATATATATATATAGAGAGATAGATAGGGATATATATATATATATATATATATACATATATATATATATATATACTATATATATATATATATATATATATGGGATATAGAGAGAGATATATATATATATATATATATATATATATATATATATATTATATATATATATATATATATATATATATATATATATATATATATATGAGAGAAAGAGAGAGAGAGAGAGAGAGAGAGAGCGCAACGGACCTAGCGTCAAGCACATATCCTGGCGCCAAAAGATCTGTATCGGTATGGCATCGATGAAGTGTGAGTTGTGAGCCGTCACCGACCGGAGAGGCTGGAGCTGCTGAAGCTGACAGCCACATATGAAAGCGTAGCCTTCGGCATGTGGAGCGTTCGGCTTGTGTCTCCGGCATGTGCTGCGCATGTGAAGTTACAGCCTGGCCCAGCGTGTGTGCATTTGGCGCGGTGGTAGTGGTTGTGTGGTGTCAGGCTTAAATCAAGGAAAGTGTGAATCGGTGCTGGTGTACTCGCTGTCGTGTAGTTAAGTGTGAAGTGGTGCTGGTGTACTCGCTGTCGTGTCGTCAAGTGTGAATTGGTTCTGGTGTACTCGATGTCGTGTTGTTAAGTGTGAAGTGGTGCTGGTGTACTCGCTGTCTTGTCATCAACAAGTGCTCGTTCACATGAGAAAGCATTCAGCATCGGGTCGGTTCGAGCGAAGCATTGCTTGGTTCTCAATGTATTTCGCACGACATATTGCCAAGGTATGTCCATACGATTACGTCTGTATCTCTATGTGCTAGAAGGTGAATATTTCGTGCACACCAATGGTGGGTACTGCAACGACACCTTCATTTCAATGTCCAAGTTTCCCTCTTCGAGGAAATTATGTCGTATTTGGATAGCATCTCTTTTCCGACCATGCCACACTATACTACAACAAGCCGAGAGCTCCAGATGCATCTAATCAATAAATATGTGTCCTATGTGTTTGAATGCTGCTGCAAGGAACATGTCTTAAAGTCATAAAATGTTCAAAGTTTATTAGAGCCACAAGCGCCCATCCATGCTAACTTTGTAAAGGGAAGATACAATAAGTCTGGAGAAAAAGACACTCATCATCCCAACCAACACCACCTCCGAAATTCCAAAGAAACCAGGCACCAACATCCCACACACCCATCAATGGCTATCTACCTTACCTATCCAGCCCTATTCGCTCGCTCCCGCGTAACACACACGTATATAGAGTACCCTACCATTAATTTCCAAACCCCATCCATGCCTGCTTGAAGAGCCTGTACACTCCTATTTAGCATAAATCTCACCCCCATCCACCACTGATTAGAACTAAAAAAACGAGATGTACCAGCCCTAAAAAAAAATATGTATCCACGGAATGTTTTAATGCATCCAATACCGTGCCGCCGTGCTCCGCTCAACTGCATGCTGTATGGCACACGGGAGGCCGGCAGACGTGACCCATCATGGCGCACGGGAGGCCGGCAGACGTGACCCATCATGGCACACGGGAGGCCGGCAGACGTGACCCATCATGGCGCACGGGAGGCCGACAGACGTGACCCATCATGGCGCACGGGAGGCCGGCAGACGTGACCCATCATGGCGCACGGGGAGGCCGGCAGACGTGACCCATCATGGCGCACGGGAGGCCGGCAGACGTGACCCATCATGGCGCACGGGAGGCCGGCAGACGTGACCCATCATGGCGCACGGGAGGCCGGCAGACGTGACCCATCATGGCACACGGGAGGCCGGCAGACGTGACCCATCATGGCGCACGGGAGGCCGGCAGACGTGACCCATCATGGCACACGGGAGGCCGGCAGACGTGACCCATCATGGCGCACGGGAGGCCGGCAGACGTGACCCATCATGGCACACGGGAGGCCGGCAGACGTGACCCATCATGGCACACGGGAGGCTGGCAGACGTGACCCATCATGGCACACGGGAGGCCGGCAGACGTGACCCATCATGGCACACGGGAGGCCGGCAGATGTGACACATCATGGCACACGGGAGGCCGGCAGACGTGACCCATCATGGCACACGGGAGGCCGGCAGACGTGACACATCATGGCGCACGGGAGGCCGGCAGACGTGACCCATCATGGCGCACGGGAGGCCGGCAGACGTGACCCATCATGGCACACGGGAGGCCGGCAGACGTGACCCATCATGGCACACGGGAGGCCGGCAGACGTGACCCATCATGGCACACGGGAGGCCGGCAGACGTGACCCATCATGGCGCACGGGAGGCCGGCAGACGTGACCCATCATGGCGCACGGGAGGCCGGCAGACGTGACCCATCATGGCGCACGGGAGGCCGGCAGACGTGACCCATCATGGCACACCGGAGGCCGGCAGACGTGACCCATCATGGCGCACGGGAGGCCGACAGACGTGACCCATCATGGTGCACGGGAGGCCGGCAGACGTGACCCATCATGGCACACGGGAGGCCGGCAGACGTGACCCATCATGGCGCACGGGAGGCTGGCAGACGTGACCCATCATGGCACACGGAAGGCCGACAGACGTGACCCATCATGGCGCACGGGAGGCCGGCAGACGTGACCCATCATGGCGCACGGGAGGCCGGCAGACATGACCTATGCAATTGTCACGCGAAACGACGCTCGCCGATACTGCGCGCTGCAACTGAAAGATCGCCAGCGAACAAATAACACAAATGTACCACGCAAGGGAATAAGTACAAGCTCACCTTAATAGCAATATAACAATAGCACGATTGTTTGTGGGTCGCATTCGTCATTGATATTTATGAATGGCATATATGCATATATGCGTGACGTGTATGCAGGAATCTGGGAACGGCTTGAAAGCTCGCAGAGGCTGAGCAGTTTGGAAGCTGCTCCTGCGCATGCCGTCATTGTGTTTGCTAATTATGCTTTCAAAGGTGCTAGAACTGCCATTCCACCTGTCCGAACGGCTGCTAACCTCACCACGGGTCGGGAAGGGGAGGATGCACATGGTGCTCTCACATGCCTGGTTTGTGATTGCAGCTCCTGGACACTTGGGGCCATCATTCTGAAGATAGGTGTTTTTTACTAAAGTTAGCGTATATCTGCCTCCCTTCGACGTCAACGTTACGTGCTTAATTGTGACGTGACTTTCCGTATCCTGTGGTCTCGATTCATTTTTCCAGCCGTATGGTGTCTGTGGGTGCGCATTGAAATCATACGTTAGTTCGGCTGAGGAATGTCTGTCAGGTGTGGTCGTCGGTGTGGTGGTGGCGGGAGAAACGCTAGAGGGGGAGACATGTCTGCTGGGTGTGGTGGTCAGGGTGTTGGTGGCGGGAGAAACGTCAGTGGAGGAGACATGTCTGCTGGGTGTGGTGGTCAGGGTGGTGGTGGCGGGAGAAACGCCAGTGGAGGAATGTCTGTCAGGTGTGGTGGTCAGGGGTGGTGGTGGCGGGAGAATCGCTAGTGGAGGAATGTCTGTCAGGTGTGGTGGTCAGGGGTGGTGGTGGCGGGAGAAACGCTAGTGGAGGAGACATGTCTGTCAGGTGTGGTCGTCGGTATGGTGGTGGCTGGAGATACGCTAGTGGAGGAATGTCTGTCAGGTGTGGTGGTCAGGGGTGGTGGTGGCGGGAGAATCGCTAGTGGAGGAATGTCTGTCAGGTGTGGTGGTCAGGGGTGGTGGTGGCGGGAGAATCACTAGTGGAGGAATGTCTGTCAGGTGTGGTCGTCGGTATGGTGGTGGCTGGAGATACGCTAGTGGAGGAATGTCTGTCAGGTGTGGTGGTCAGGGGTGGTGGTGGCGGGAGAATCGCTAGTGGAGGAATGTCTGTCAGGTGTGGTCGTCGGGATGGTGGTGGCTGGATATACGCTAGTGGAGGAATGTCTGTCAGGTGTGGTGGTCAGCGGTGGTGGTGGCGTGAGAATCGCTAGTGGAGGAATGTCTGTCAGGTGTGGTCGTCGGGATGGTGGTGGCTGGAGATACGCTAGTGGAGGAATGTCTGTCAAGTGTGGTCGTCGGGATGGTGGTGGAGGGAGAATCGCTAGTGGAGGAATGTCTGTCAGGTGTGGTGGTCGTGGTGGTGGTGGCGGGAGATACGCTAGTGGAGGAGACATGTCTGCCAGGTGTGGTGGTCAGGGTGGTGGTGGCGGGAGAAACGCCAGTGGAGGAATGTCTGTCAGGTGTGGTGGTCAAGGTGGTGGTGGCGGGATAAACGCGTGTGCCGCGCGTCGCCAAGAGGTGTTAGTAGACTGGTGCGTAGTATTAACATTCAGTGTTGGCATTTGTTGAGAACATAATATATTGCAACGTCCAGTGCATAGGTCTGCTGCACACGTCTGTTCAAAACCGCCCCTGATTATTTGTGATTTTGTTTCTCCCGCACTTGAAAAGTTCAATGTGAAATAGTCCTGGTCATGGAATAGTGAAAATCATGGTGAAATATATTATGTGCATCCACCAGGATTTTTTAAAATTGTCCGGCTAAATATTCTGCTTGCAATACATCAACATGCTATAGTCGATTTTTTGCCGTTAACATTTCACAAGTCAATATTTTGCGGTGGTCGAATCCTATGTGCCGACATTCTGTGTGTACATATATTTTTCAATATCTTGTGCTGTACATATATTTTGCTGAGTTGCTTTACTGAGTTCCAGCATGTTGCAGTTATGCATCTCCGCATATCGCGATCAATATTTAAGGTGCTGATATTGTGTTGTCGATCACGCAAGCACGCTTGTGACGTCTTTTGCAATATCATCACACATCGCAGTTCACGGCCGCTTTGGCTGCTGCTCTGTGCATCGGGCAGGCGGATTTCTCATCGACCACACATGGTGTGGCGAGACACAATTCTGTCGTTTTGCTTGTAAACGTGTTTAAGCGGTTGCTAAAGAGCATGAAAAGACCGTATTTGGGCTTACGTGGCGCATGTGTAGATCTGGTAACTGAGAGTAATTATGCTAGGCGGTGGCTGATTTTAAAGATATTTTGTGGCCTGCATTCATATCTGGTGACTTCATTACCCCGGCACAGTGCAAAGTTCTGTTCTTTTAGGGATAGTTTTAATTCCAGAAGAAACGTGCACTCTTGTGTGGGTCACGATCTGGCCGCAGGTCACGGGTGCTTTGGCTAGGTTACGGAACAGTATGATGTGAGAGTCGAACATTCCCGATACGTGACTTGCCGTTGTGACAGGTAAGGTAAACATTCCGCCAATATCGCAGCATGCAAAATGTCTGCTTCCATGACTTGCACTAAATCCTGCCAGTCCCAAATATATCAACCCAGCCACTGGAAAGTTATGAACGTTGATTTTTTTAAAGCTTCACCTCCTCAACCTAACCTAATTCAGCGACCTGGCATAATTCAGGAGCAATTGTTTACAGTGAAGTCAATTTCATAACGAGAAAAGCACCATGAAGGCAAAAAGATCTCATAAGGGAGCAAAGCACATCACCAAAGCAACAACGACATCACAAAGACATCACAGACATCACAAAGACATCACAAAGACATCACAAAGACATCACAAAGACATCACAAAGACATAACAAAGACATCACAAAGACAGCACAGACATCACAAAGACATCACAGACATCACAAAGACATCACAAATACATCACAAATGCATTGCAAAATCATCACAAAGGCATCGCAAAACATCACAAATACATCACAGACATCACAAAGGCATCACAAAGACATCACTAGTGTGAGGTAGCCGCGCGATGCGGTGCAGATATTCGCCAAAAATCGAAGCGGTCAGATTTCTTCCAGTGTGCGGAAGATGCATCCCGCGCCGGCGCGAAATGATATTTTGCCCTTTTTATGTGTAATGATGCCAGCGAGTTGTATGCGCAATTTCGGGGTTCGTTGAGCAGTCATCCCTGATATTTTTAATGACCTCATCCTGGTATGCACCGTAAGATCTCCCAGCTACAAAACCGAAACAACAGGAAAGATGTGCTGTTTTGCTGCATTCCTACGCATGTCGACCTTGTTGGTGATAAAGCGATAAACGTTTGTGCCAAAGCAAGCTAATAGCCATCTTTATCACGGACCAATGTCCAAGTTCCACGTCTTCACGGATCTCTGGTCATTTTCCTTTTATGTTCGTGCACAACAGCAGGAAAACCAATCACGACGCATAATAGAGAGGGGGGAGAGAGAGAGAGAGAGAGAGAGAGAGAGAGAGAGAGAGGAGTACTTCCTCATCGGGATGAGACACACATAAATGTATGCATGTGAAAAAATCAGCAGGTGAGCAGAATTGAGACAAAATTGCATTTTACATGCAGATTATACTGGGGTTCGTTCGGTTTGGTTATCTAACATAGGTAAGCATTGTACCACTGAATTAAATCGACATCAATCTAGCCCTCGCAAGCTGAATGGAATCATGCCACTCGCGAGCGGAGTGGATTCATGTCATTCGCAACCGGAGTGGATTCATGCCACTGGCAAGCTGAGTGAGTTCTTGCCACTCTCAAGCTGAGTGGGTAGATGCCACTCGCGAGCTGAGTGGATGGATGCCAACGTCAAGCAGTTTTCTCGCACCCACCAGACAAAACTGCACGCGAAATCACATCGCCACTGCACAAGACAAGTACATCTCGTTGCGACAAGCATATCTCATTTCGACAAGTACATTTCGTTGTGACAAGTACACCTCGTTTCGACAAGTACATATCGTGTTAACAAGTACATCTCGTTGTGGGGAGTACATCGTTGCGATAAGTACATCGTTGCGATAAGCATAGCGTTGCGAAAGTACATCGTCTGCGGATCTTCTAGTAAACGCCTTTGATCAGATGATGTCAGGGCACCGACCTTTGACATCATTTCAACCGTTAAGGTTTGGTGTATGTTTGCTGATTAAGAAGGCACCCCACCAAACGCCATGCCCGCGTGTTGGCGAAAGCGTCCGTCTCCGGACCATCAGCGTGGATCGCCGTGACGCCCAGCCGCTGCTCGGTGTATGTGCACTGGCGGCTCATCCCCATTCACGAGCGCATCCCATCGCACCGAGTCACGAGCATCGATCGCCGGCACTTAATCTCCGGCTATCGTGCTGAATGATCACAATAAGGAAGCCATCAGCACGGCCGGCTAGATCGGGTGGTCGGTGGCTTCGGCCCGGTGGTGCCGGGCGCAGTGCTGTGTCGATCCGGGCCGGAACATGATTGGCGCTCCGAAACATCTAACATCGAACCATGTAGTGCTGCCTGGAAAGAAGTAACACTTCTTTCTTGTCTGCCTTGCCCAGCTGCACTTCACCGAAGACAACGAAAAATGTTCCTTTGCTGCCTTTGTAGAAAATCGTGATCATAAAACGGGAAACAAGACTGATTCTTGTGCCTCTGAAAATGATTCAAACATGGCGCTCACTTGAATCGTTACTCCGATTGTATAAAGTCATAAAGTCATAAAGTCATAAAGTGTTAAGGCTTAATAAGAGCCACAGGGGCCCATCTGGGTTAAGCCTATCTAGAAAAGGTACTAGAAATGTACATATTCTCACCCCAATCAATCCCTAATCCCAAGTTCCTAGGAAGCTATATATCCCAGCCTATCTAGCATCATCCACTTGCTATTGCATAACACTCTCAACAATTGCAAGCTCCTCCCATCATACCCATTGTGCTACCATAGCCCCTGCTTAAAGGGGTCTGTGCCGTGCACATTTAACATAAATATTATCCCCTCCATCCAAATTAGAAATCAAAAACAAGATTTTCCTGCCTAAAAAATGTGTCCACCCTACTTTTAAATACATTCAATGAGGAACTCCCCACAACATCAGCAGGCAGCCCATTCCACTGATCAACAACCCTTTGACTGAAGACCTGCTGTCGCTTAACTGTCCTACACCTCAACTTGTCTAACCTGAGTTGGTGACCCCTGTGTGATACGTTAAACTGAAGAGCACCATTTAAATTGACCTGATCTAGTCCTTTAACAATTTTGTACATTTCAATCATGTCCCCCCTTAATCTCCTATACTTGAGGGAGTACATATCTAATGCCACAAGCCTTTCTCCATATTCTAAGCTACCTAGTCCACTGATGAGTTTAGTTGCTTTGCGTTGCACTCTTTCTAACTTGTCTATATCTTTTTCTAGGTAGGGGCTCCAAGCTTGCACAGAATATTTCAAGTGGGGTCGCACATATGCTAAGTACAGTTTTTTCATGACTTCCTTGCTCTTATACATCACACTTCTATTAATGAGTCCCAGCATTCTGAGTGCCCTGTTCCTAGCTGAGCTACATTGTTTCTCTGCTTTAAGGTCATTTGAAACCAACACACCTAAGTCCCTTTCCTCTTCAAAACATCCAGTTCCCTCCCTCCCATTGTATATCTGAAAGTCTCACCTCGCGACCCCAGATGCATAACCTTACACTTGTCATAGTTAAAAGACATCTGCCATTGATCAGCCCACTTTTTTAGGTCCTCCAAGTCTAGTTGAATATTACTAGATTGATCACAACTGTTTGCCACTCCTACCAGTTTGATGTCATCAGCAAATTTGAACACTCTATTCCTCAGCCCTACCTCAATGTTATTTACAAAGATGATAAAGAGAAGTGGCCCTAGAACAGAGCCCTGTGGTACTCCACTCAGAACATCCTTCCAATCAGATTTACATCCATTTAACATTACCCTTTGTTTCCTTCCCCTCAACCATGCTTCAATCCAACCTAGAACTTTTCCAACAATCCCATGTTGCTGTAGTTGATGAATTAGCCTCCTATGTGGAACTTTATCAAAAGCTTTGCTAAAGTCCAAGTACACAACATCCATCCTGTTTTGATTGTCTACGTCTTTAGTAACATACTCCATGAACTCCAAAAGGTTAGTTAAACAAGACCTTCGAGATCGAAATCCATGTTGAGTATCCCTTAAAAGATTGTGCCTATCAAGATGAATCTGAACATTCTGTTTAACCAGTTTTTCTAGTACCTTGCAAACTATTGAGGTCAAACTGACTGGCCTGTAGTTCCCTACACACTTCATACTTCCCTTTTTGAAAATTGGAACTACATTTGCATTTCTCCAATCTTCAGGCACTTCAGAGTATTCCATAGACCGCCTGAAAAGTATACCTAGAGGAACTGCTAAAGCTTTAGCACACTCTACTAAGACCCTAGCATATATATCATCTGGTCCAGAAGCTTTATTAGGCTTTATATTCTGCAACTGCTTTTCTACAGCTTCTGTAGTTATCGTAAGATACTCCAACCTATCACCTGTCATGGCATATGATTCAGTTGTTTCTATTCTACCAGAATTATCCTGAGTAAAGACTGATGAGAATTGCTTGCTTAAGGATTCCACAATATCACAATCATCAACCACTAATTCCCCATCTACCTCCAGTGGTCCTACACCACACTTTTTAGCCTTAAATTTGTAGAAACTAAAGAATCTCTTAGCATTACCTGCTGAACATTCCCGAGCTAATTTGATTTCAGCCAGTCTTTTAGATGCCCTAACACACCTCCTAACTTTATTTCTAGCTATTTGATATGTTTTGAGGTTTACCTCAGAGTTAGCATATTTTAGTTTCTTGAATGCCTGCTTCTTTGACTCCAGTAAATGCTTTACTTCCCTGGTCAGCCATGAAGGGAGCTGAACCCTGGTTAATCTAATTTGCCTATTGGGAATGAACCTATCCTGACCTTGAAATAGTTTATATTTTATCATTCTCCACATTTCATAAGCATCTAAGCCTTTCAATAAGTCCTCCCAATCAATTTCATTCAGGAAGATCCTGAACTCATTGTAATTCCCTTTAGCAAAATTAGGAATCAATGTCTTATTGGTTCCTACATTTCCAACATACAATGAGAAGCGTATAATGTTGTGATCACTATTACCCAAAGTCTCTCCTATGTTCACATTTTGTACAAAATGTTCCTCATTAGTAAGCACAAGATCTAATATTTCATTTTCCCTTGTAGGTTCATGTATCATTTGAAAAAGAAATTCTCCTCAAAACAATCCATGAAGCTTCTTCCCGATTTGTTTAGACCTATAGTTTTGCTTCCCAATCCTGTTATGTTGAAATCCCCCAACAAAACAGTTCTCTCCTTTACTCTCCTACTTATCTCTTCCTGCATCAACCTGTCCGTGTTTTCATTCTGGTCTGGAGGTCTATAGAATGCCCCAACCCTAAATTGTGTTCCATTTTTCAGAATGATATCTAACCACAAGGATTCTACACCTTCATCATGTACACTATCTTCTATGGAATGACATTTCATTTCTTGTCTGACATACAACAGTATACCTCCTCCTATCCTTGCCTGCCTTTGATAAGCATGCATGTTGTAGCCTGTCAATTCGAATTCTTGCAAGTTGTCTCCAAAAATGCTTTCATTAACCCATGCCTCTGTTATGCATACCAAATCTAGCTTTTCAGACAACATATAAGCATGCAGTTCCCCAATTTTGTTCCTAACACTTCTGGCATTGACGTAAAAACATGATAAACCATTCCTTCCCTTGTTTGCAAGACTTCTCTATCAGCTACATCCCCCCATGACCTGCCTAGTTTCCCAGTTTCCTATTGAGAGCCTCCTCATACCTATTGCTGAGCAATTCAACTCCTCTCTTGCTCAAATGTAACCCATCTAATGCAAACATTTCAGTCTTCCCCCAGAAGTCCCCCCACAAATCCAAGAACCCCACGCCAAGTTCCTTACAAATCTTGGCCACCCTGGTATTCAGCCCAATGGCCCTCGAGTACCACTCTATGCTTGCGTTAACCATAGGGAGGATGGATGTTACCATTCCTCGTTTCCTACTTACAGCTAGCCTACCTATCAAAGCCCTATACTCTTGTATTGTTTCCTCTGTTTTTGCTTTTCCTACATCATTTACACCAACCTGCACAATTACCGTTGTGCTCTCTCCACTACCCTTCATTACTCCTATCCTATCACCAACATCCTTTACCTGGGCCCCTGGGAAGCAAACACGAATCCGTTTGTTTGGGTTCCTGCTACAAAAAGTACGGTCCATGTACCTAACTCTTGAGTCCCCTATAACTAAAACCTCCCCCTCTCTATCCTCAGCTACCTGGTCATTCCTATCTTCCTCTTTAGCAGCATTACTATCTCTCCCTTGCAGTACCTCAAACCTATTTTTAGTTTCAATGCCTTTGTCCATTTTCCTTAAAGCCAGTCTCGTACTCTGGCGTCTAGCTACTTTCCACTCTCTACTATCCTGGTCCATACTATCTCCACCCCTATCACTCCTAGGCTCCTGCACCTGGCTTGCCTGGCTGACATTTCCTATGGTGGGCCCTGCCACCAAACACTTCAGGTGCTCCACCTCCCTAGCTAACATATCTACTTTCTTACTCAAGTCCCCAATTACATCCATACATTTACACTTCCCACAGTCACCTTGCATTTTTTTTTTTTTTTTTTTTTTAATCTAAACTTAAATCTTAAACTTAAACACCAAAAAGACTACACCACAAGACTAGAAAATAGAATAACACTCACACTGAATAAACAACAAAATAAATATCTGCTTTCGCAAGCTAAACTAAGCAAATATAATCTTAGTTATACCAACTCCCATCAGCTACAAACTCCGACTAAATGAAACTAATACTAATATAATCCCAAAAAGCCTATATACGTACCTCTACGATTACTCCAGTATATGAAGATATAACTAGTGTAATCAAAGCTCACTAGTTTAGTCTTAAACTCTATCTTAAAATTAAACACCAAAAATACTATGACACAAGACTAAATAAATGATGTTAAGAAAGAATTAGTATTATCTAATGTAACTTATAATATCTACACACAGGAAAGAAGGCAGCACGCTTTCTTCAAAAAAAGAAGAAAGAATGTATAAAAACGACAACCTCCGGACAAAACTATACACCACAATACTAATACATTAAGTTAAGAAAGAAATTGTATGCTCTAGTTTAACTAATAATATCCACACACAGGAAAGAAGGTAACAAACTATCTACAAAATAGAAAAAGAACACTTATCTTACGAACGAAACTACACCGTGAACGCCACAAATTCAAGGTTAGTTTGAACGCCACCGTGAACGCCACAAATTCAAGGTCACCGTAAAGTTTCTTTACGGTGAATATTGTAGTCATTAGATATAATGACTACAATATTCACCGTAAAGAAACTTATGAGATAAAACTATGCAAATATATGCACAGAAGTAATTGCTAAATACCTACCACCAGCTGCAAACTCCAACTAAACCAAACTAAACACTAATATAATCAAAAACCTAGATACCTATACAATAACACCAGGACAAGAAGATATACCTAGTGTAATTTAAGCACACTATTTTAGTCAACTCTATTTTAAACTTAACCACCAAAAAAAACAACAACAAACTTATTCCTCTGCACTACAGAAACCTAAGCCACGAGGCCACGCCACCCATCTACAAAGCGTCCACGTAGCCGATGGATAATTCTAGAAGCTACCTAGTGTAAGTTAAGCTCACTATTTTAATCTTCAACTAAAACACCAAGCAGACACAAACTTATTCCTCTATGCTAACAAACCTAAGCCACGTGGCCACTCCACCCGTCTACAAACGTACACGTGGCCGATCGATAATTATAGAAGCTTAGAATACCTAGGCTAAGTCTAATGTTATTCAATGATGGATCGAACCGGAAATCGCCAGAAAGCTATCAGTTTAATTTTTGGACGTGTTATCTAATATCTCCATGTCAAGATAAACACATAAATTCAACGGCCGAAAAACGTATGCATCTGATGATGTATTCGGATAGTAAAATGCGACCTCAGAAAGCACCCACACACTTGCCAGCGCTTGTCAAACTTTTGGAAATTTGTACCAACCGTGAAGCATCAAACGGCTGCTTGGATTTCGTGATTATAGCCACTCCAAGTTTTCCCGACATTCATGGATAATCATCATCACAATCAAAATTGAAGTAAGCAATCAGAGCGAGATCTACTGCGGGCCAGGCGAAACATGACGGTGCACGTGTCGTCCACCGTGCGTGGCACCCGCGTGGCACCCACGTGCACGCGCTTGGCGCCACCCGAACACGACGCCGATGACAACAACCACTCCACTACTCGTCTCAAACCGGAGCGTTCGCAATCAACACGGCCCCGGCGCCGGCCACAACGCCAGGTAACTTCCCGCGGTGATTGGTCGCGATATTCGGGCGTGTTGCGCCACCGCGCTGGTTCCGTGGATCAGTCGGCAGCTGCGATCAGCCATTCGCGGCTGCCCCGGCACGCAGTCGCGCTGATACGCAAGACGTCCCGGGCGGTCACAACAGCATTAGCCAACCGTGTGACCAGGCGCGCTATCTGCATGGCCTAGCCGGCGACAAGGGCGTTTTTCTTTTGCGAATCATCGAAGCAGGCGGCCTGCCTTCTTCACGAGGCCAGCGGCTCGTAGCCGTGGAGACGGAGTGGGTCATTATGTCTCTACTCACTAGATTAGCGCTGGGCTTAGGCTAATAGGTCCGATTAGGCCACAGCGATCGCGAGCCACTGTACCGCGTAATTAGGCGGAAAGCGTTCAGTGTGGAAGTGCCGGAGGCACACACCGTGTGCACTGAGCTCAGATGAATGAGAAGGGGTTGGTTGGTTGGTTGGTTGGTTGGTTGGTTGGTTGGTTGGTTGGTGGAGAAGGGGTTGGTTAACTGCCGATAGGGAGTCCAACCCTGAAAACTGTGGCTCGGCGAGGCGGCCTCCCGAGAGCGACGAGGGCAAGGTTGGTGGCGCGTTTCGTAGATAGTTATCGAGGAGTCGCTGGAGATCACCGGTGGGATGCCACCCCTTATAGTGACGCTCGGCGTCCCGTAGATAGTTGTCTGAGAGTCGCTGGAGATCACCGGTGGAATGCCACCGCTTATAGTGGCGCTCGGCGTCCCGTAGCTAGTTGTCTGAGAGTCGCTGGAGATCACCGGTGGGATGCCACCCCTTATAGTGGCGCTCGGCGTCCCATATATAGTTATCGGAGAGTCGCTAGAGATCACCGGTGGGATGCCACCTCTTATAGTGACGCTCGGCGTCCCGTAGCCAGTTGTCTGATAGTCGCTGGAGATCACCGGTGGGATGCCACCCCTTATAGTGGCGCTCGGCGTCCCATATATAGTTATCGGAGAGTCGCTAGAGATCACCGGTGGGATGCCATCCCCTTATAGTGACGCTCGGCGTCCCGTAGCCAGTTGTCTGATAGTCGCTGGAGATCACCGGTGGGATGCCACCCCTTATAGTGGCGCTCGGCGTCCCATATATAGTTATCGGAGAGTCGCTAGAGATCACCGGTGGGATGCCACCCCTTATAGTGACGCTCGGCGTCCCGTAGCCAGTTGTCTGATAGTCGCTGGAGATCACCGGTGGGATGCCACCCCCAACAGTGGCGCTCGGCGTCCCATATATAGTTATCGGAGAGTCGCTGGAGATCACCGGTGGGATGCCACCTCCTTATAGTGACGCTCGGCGTCCCGTAGCCAGTTGTCTGAGAGTCGCTGGAGATCACCGGTGGGACGCCACCCCCAACAGTGGCGCTCGGCGTCCCATATATAGTTATCGGAGAGTCGCTAGAGATCACCGGTGGGATGCCACCCCTTATAGTGACGCTCGGCGTCCCGTAGCCAGTTGTCTGAGAGTCGCTGGAGATCACCGGTGGGACGCCACCCCCATACGGTGGCGCTCGGCGTCCCATATATAGTTATCGGAGAGTCGCTGGAGATCACCGGTGGGATGCCACCCCTTATAGTGGCGCTCGGCGTCCCATATATAGTTATCGGAGAGTCGCTAGAGATCACCGGTGGGATGCCACCCCTTATAGTGACGCTCGGCGTCCCGTAGCCAGTTGTCTGAGAGTCGCTGGAGATCACCGGTGGGATGCCACCCCTTATAGTGACGCTCGGCGTCCCGTAGCCAGTTGTCTGAGAGTCGCTGGAGATCACCGGTGGGATGCCACCCCTTATAGTGGCGCTCGGCGTCCCATATATAGTTATCGGAGAGTCGCTAGAGATCACCGGTGGGATGCCACCCCTTATAGTGGCGCTCGGCGTCCCGTAGCCAGTTGTCTGAGAGTCGCTGGAGATCACCGGTGGGACGCCACCCCCAACAGTGGCGCTCGGCGTCCCATATATAGTTATCGGAGAGTCGCTGGAGATCACCGGTGGGATGCCACCCCTTATAGTGACGCTCGGCGTCCCGTAGCCAGTTGTCTGAGAGTCGCTGGAGATCACCGGTGGGACGCCACCCCCAACAGTGGCGCTCGGCGTCCCATATAAGTTATCGGAGAGTCGCTGGGGATCACCGGTGGGATGCCACCCCTTATAGTGACGCTCGGCGTCCCGTAGCCAGTTGTCTGAGAGTCGCTGGAGATCACCGGTGGGACGCCACCCCCAACAGTGGCGCTCGGCGTCCCGTAGCCAGTTGTCTGAGAGTCGCTGGAGATCACCGGTGGGATGCCACCCCTTATAGTGGCGCTCGGCGTCCCATATATAGTTATCGGAGAGTCGCTGGAGATCACCGGTGGGATGCCACCCCTTATAGTGACGCTCGGCGTCCCGTAGCCAGTTGTCTGAGAGTCGCTGGAGATCACCGGTGGGACGCCACCCCCAACAGTGGCGCTCGGCGTCCCTATATATATAGTTATCGGAGAGTCGCTAGAGATCACCGGTGGGATGCCATCCCCTTATAGTGACGCTCGGCGTCCCGTAGCCAGTTGTCTGATAGTCGCTGGAGATCACCGGTGGGATGCCACCCCTAATGGTGGCGCTCGGCGTCCCATATAAGTTATCGGAGAGTCGCTAGAGATCACCGGTGGGATGCCACCCCTTATAGTGACGCTCGGCGTCCCGTAGCCAGTTGTCTGATAGTCGCTGGAGATCACCGGTGGGACGCCACCCCCAACAGTGGCGCTCGGCGTCCCATATATAGTTATCGGAGAGTCGCTGGAGATCACCGGTGGGATGCCACCCCTTATAGTGACGCTCGGCGTCCCGTAGCCAGTTGTCTGAGAGTCGCTGGAGATCACCGGTGGGACGCCACCCCCAACGGTGGCGCTCGGCGTCCCGTAGCCAGTTGTCTGAGAGTCGCTGGGGATCACCGGTGGGATGCCACCCCCAACAGTGACGCTCGGCGTCCCGTAGCCAGTTGTCTGAGAGTCGCTGGAGATCACCGGTGGGACGCCACCCCCAACAGTGGCGCTCGGCGTGCGTTTGCGTCGTGCGCCAGACCGTTATCTGGACCCCGGCACGAAGCATCGATTACAGGCCGGCTGGCTCCGTGACCGGGAAAATACGCCGCGCCGGCAAACCGGTGGCCAAGGAAGACCGGTGTCTGCCGCCCGATGGTGGTGTGGTGACCTGGCCGTGGGGCGGTGATGACCTGGCCGTGGGGTGGCGATGACCTGGCCGTGGGGTGGTGGTGACCTGGCCGTGGGGCGGTGATGACCTGGCCGTGGGGCGGTGGTGACCTGGCCGTGGGGGTGATGACTGGCCTGGGATGGTGATGACCTGGCCGTGGGGCGGTGGTGACCTGGCCGTGGGGTGGTGATGACCTGGCCGTGGGGTGGTGATGACCTGGCCGTGGGGCGGTGGTGACCTGGCCGTGGGGTGGTGATGACCTGGCCGTGGGGTGGTGGTGACCTGGCCGTGGGGTGGTGGTGACCTGGCCGTGGGGTGGTGGTGACCTGGCCGTGGACTGGTGGTGACCTGGCCTACTGTAGTGAACATGTAGTGAATCCCTTAAGATGCCGCAGTTCACCCGCTAATATGCTGCAGTGTAATCGTTAAGGTGCCGCAGTGTGCCCGTTAACATGCTGTAGTGCATCCGTTAAGATGTCGGAGTTTGTGCATTAAGATGGTGCAGCTTACCTGTTAAGATGCTGCAGTTTACCCGTTATTGTGCTGCAGAGCACCCGTTAAGTTGTTGTTGTTTACAATTTCCAGTTAGTCACGATGACGGTGCTGCTTTCCGCGTGCGTCTCGGCACGCTGCACCCTTGTCGGCTGCATCTCTGACCACTTCGAGCGTCTCGGCACGATACCCCCCCCCCCTGCCGCGTCCCCGACCACTTCGCAGCCAGTCGCCCGCGTCAGGAACCGTTCGGCCGGCTGCTGAAGGCGAGCACGGGAAGCGGCTGTGTTGCCTGAACGAAGCACACATCACTTCTGACGAGCTGTCTGGCAGTGGAGACACCGGGGTGGCGGCACGTCAGCTGAGGACACCGGGGTGGCGGCACGTCAGCTGAGGACACCGGGGCGGCGGCACGTCAGCTGAGGACACCGGGGTGGCGGCACGTCAGCTGAGGACACCGGGGTGGCGGCACGTCAGCTGGAGACACTGGAGACACCGGGGTGGCGGCACGTCAGCTGGAGACACTGGAGACACTGGGGCGGCGGCACGTCAGCTGAGGACACTGGGGCGGCAGCACGTCAGCTGAGGACACCGGGGTGGCGGCACGTCAGCTGAGGACACTGGGGCGGCAGCACGTCAGCTGAGGACACCGGGGTGGCGGCACGTCAGCTGGAGACACTGGAGACACTGGGGCGGCGGCACGTCAGCTGGAGACACTGGAGACACTGGGGCGGCGGCACGTCAGCTGGAGACACTGGAGACACTGGGGCGGCGGCACGTCAGCTGGAGACACTGGGACGGAGACACTTCAGCTGGAGACACTGGAGACACTGGGGCGGCGGCACGTCAGCTGGAGACACTGGGACAGCGGCACGTCAGTTACGCTTGTACTCGCTTCTGGGCACAATCATTGGTGCCATGGGTGGCCCGATTTACCTAGCATCTTATGCATTCTGTTTTGATCTGTTTATTGTTGTCCATCAGGCCACAGCTGAATCTAGCATAATCCACATGTTGGGTGTCGTAGCAACTGGAGAGATGCCATTCATTTCCTGGTATCTCTGCCTTATGTATTTGGTTTGACCCATGGTTTCTTCTCGGGGAGGGGAGCTGAGTAGGTGGCGGGAAATGATTGATACGGAGATCAACATTGACCGTCACAAGAACGGAAATACAAGGACAACGTAGAGAAGCACGAGGAGTCTGCGAAGTCAGAAATTGGGGAACGTGCGTAGCACAATATCAATGTTTACAACGCTAATAAACAAAAGAGCACAACAATCAAAACGGCGAAATTCGCCGGATTCATACCAAATTTGACCATATAATTGAGAGCAGATTGCTATGTCGATGACAAATATGATAGCAGAACCATCATGGAACTTGGCGTCGAAACTAGGCCTGTCGCCGGTTTCACGCCGTTCTGCTTACTGGCGGTGAAAGCGATGCTGCTCGCGTCGTTTCGACGCCAAATTTGACAATTGAACTGCTACCACGTCGCCATTTTGGTGCCAAAATTGACAACAGAAATGCATTCAAATTTGGCGTCGAAACGACGCCTTCCGCAGTTGTGACGCCTTCTGTTTATTCGCGTTGCAAACATGGCTAGTGTCTACCTCCAAATACGCCCTTGGTACGTCTTTGGCCCGCCTTTGGCGCGCCTTTAACACGCCTTTGACACGCCTTTGATACCTTCCGATTCAGACTTTTCCACAGTGGAGCTACGCCTATATGAACATATCCCCTACCAGGACTTTGTCTTCTCCCCGCAAAGAAGGCGTAAGTCCTCATCCTTAACCGCTTTTTATAAACGCTTTCGGGAGCAGGTGCGCCGCAAGTGGACCGCATTTGTATAGCAAGGTCGACCCCAACAACCCGTGGGTATCCTGTACTTTTGCAGCTCTTGAGGCGGATGCTCGTGATGCTGAAGGTGTTGGGCTGGGCGCGGTGTCGCTTGTGCGCTGCCGCCTGCAGCGAGGGCTCTGTTCTGCGGCTGGGTCGTGAGCAGTAGCTTGAGCACTCCGGGAAGTGGTGCGAACTGTGGCAACCACACAATGGAGAAATGAACATGGTAATTAGAACAACTCCCAGCAAACTGAGTCACTCATCACATCTGAAAATGGCAAGCAGAAGCTAACAGAATGTGGCAAGCTGGGTTGGAGATCTCTCAAGAAACCAGGGGTCAAGGTCTTTATTTTCAGGACATATTTCCAGATTGAACTGGAGATATGAGAACTTAGCATTAGCAGTGTACCAAATCAGCCCCCCGGACCCACCCGAGATCTCCAGCCATGATATGACAAGGTCGCCATTGCCAACACACACCACTCACCAAGAAGCAATACCATATATTGATGTAAATATTTTACATGTGAATGAAAATAAATGATGATGGAACTATCCACGACAACCGTAGATGTTTCCTTTAAGGCGGCCAGCGTCCAGCCGATGCTTCCCATGCGCATTGGACAATCGACATCATTTCACACGGTGGTTGGCGGTGAAGCTCATATACGTGATGTATCTCAGGCAAGACTTTGGCCACCCGAAACACCCGGGCCGGGTACAAACGTATGGAAATACCAGAGAAGGGTACTGACGTGGGAAAATACCAGAGCCGGATGCAGATGTGGGAGAATACCGGAGCCGGGTACAGATGCAGGAAAACATCGGTGCCGAGTGTACACGTAGTGAAACACCAGAGCCGTGTACAGACGGAGGAAGATACCAGAGCCGGGTGCAGACGTAGGGAAACACCAGAGCCGTGTACAGACGGAGGAAGACACCAGAGCCGGGTGCAGACGTAGGAAAAGACCCGAGCCAGATACTTACAAATCCCCATTACGAGAATGCTCCAGTCCACCTGATTGGAGTGTATCTCATCAGTGCTTCGGGTTCCTAAATCCTCCGAAGCCAGAGGTCATAACTCCGCGATATGTCGGCAGCAGAACACTCAAATTGAGAAGCCAGTTCAAGTTCCTCATTGCGTGCACAGATCAAGAACATATTTAGGAAGTATCAGACACGTAGTATCTTTACAGATCCAAACGGTCAAAGAACGATGGCTTAAGGACTGTGCATTACTTATGACAAACGGCATGCTATTTCGCATTGAAATTCACGAAATGCTGCAGAGCAGTTCGGCATGAACATAGATTTGATTACCACTGGGGATTGTGTTCGTGTCCAAACTTGCTTCATCTTGCTCCAGTAAGCATCAACGGCCGCAAATAGCTATGTTTATCATATCAATAATCATGGCTAACAAGTCGTATTCGCATTAAGGCTATGCCGAGCCATGGCTGGAGATTTCGGGTGGATCAGGGGCGCCGTACCCACACAAACACACCCGTTGGGCGTCAGACGCAATGTTAATGCGGACATCGGGGGGATCTCCAGCAAAGAAAGAAAACAGGTAGGTTCCTGATGCCATTCGAGAACTCTGAAATATGTGCCCGCGACAAGCGCGCTTGTATCCTCACTAGTGTGCGCGCGAATAATGCAATTACCATCTATGAGACACTGTCTCCATAAAATATGATACGTAGTGCATTCATGAAAGTTAGTTTGCCTTCAGACGTCAACTGCATTGCCACTGACAGTGATATATTGCGCATATTGTTACTTTGCGTATTGTCTTCTGGAACTACTTTCCACCATAGACGGCGGGCCGCCGGCGCCGCGGCGACGCCTGCGGCCCGCGGCTCGTCCCCGACCGCCCGCCATTCATAATATGGCGGTCGCGGAACCATACCCTGAATGTTAATGGTCCTCAACGCCAAAGTTACATTACAGCGTAGTTCTTCGATTTGTGGACATTCATCGCCTGTTGTGTTGATAATACGGCAAACAATTAAAATTCGCGAATGGATCACTGATGGCCTTATTTGTGTGGGTCCAATTCACCAGTATAATTTGTCATGATCGCAACTGAGCTTAACACGCGCCTGGAGGGCCCCTGAAGATTACGCGCACTGAAGGGGGGCGGTTCCGCCCCCCCCCTTCCCCCGAGATATCGGCTCCTATTAAAGCTGGAGGACCGAAATTCGCAGCGTGGATGGATATGGTAGTGAACTCTATTGTGTGCAAATTTCATGAACTTAGGTCAATATCTTCAAGGTAAATTGAGGTCACATTTGTCAAAATTTTCTTGTTTTGCGTGGCTTGGCTTGTCATTGTTATGGGTCGCTGTGATTATGTTTAAATGCTCCAAAATGAGCATCAATTATATTTTGGACATCACTAATGATGCAATACAGATGCTAAACCCGACATTTGACCTCAGGTCACCTATATAGCAGCACTTTATCAGGTCAGTTACCTGTTCCAGTTACCAGAACTGGGCCGCCCGCCCGACTGCTCCGTCGGGCAGCTCGGCGCAATCGGCTTCGCGAAAAAAGGAGTGAAGTACATGAATAAAGTATGGAAACGCAATGACAAACAGTACAAATGACAATCAGTAGTGCATTTATGACAGCATTCCAGTTGACCAAGTTTGGTTCCATTAACCTGTCATGAACTTGACCTGACTTGACCTCGGTGACCTAAGATGACCTTGAAACTATATAGCATATCAATATACATCAAACAAGTCGCTAGTGTTGCCAAGAACACTTCCCTTTTGCAAATATACGGGAAGCGCATCAGCGCCGATTTTTGTGGTCTGGCGCTAGGAAATATTTTGACTTTAACGGCCCATAACTTGAAAACGTTTTCGGGCGATTTCCATTTTTCTTCCTTTAAACGACGCGCCGGTCATTTCTAAGCAGGTACCCAAAAAATAGCGTATATTGACTGATACAATCTGCAGTTATGTACGAAAAACCGGAGGGGTGGGCGGATTTCGCCCCTCCTCCAGTGCGCGTGTTAACGTTCGAAGAATTCATGACATTATAGCACAGTGCTGCGACATTGTAAAATTATTTGTTAGTTTATATGATATTGCGTCAAACAATTATAAATTCGTGGATGCGGAACCCACCACTAGAACCGCTGCCAGGGTCGCTTGTTATCGATTATAAGATCAAATTGATGCGTTTTTTAAAAGTGCCTTACTGGGGTAATCAACTTCAGATGTTTTTATTTACATGGATCGTATTCCGGATGTCCTTGCGCGAATATCGGTGTTGACATTTTGAGGTTGAAAGTAGCACGTCGTCAATCCATTGATGTTGCAAATCGCGTCACTGACGGCATCATTTAGTTGGTTATTGGTTTTTACGACACGTCGACCGTTGAGTCATGTAGCGTCGCCAATCTCTCACGCCGATTGGTCGCGGGCGAAGAGTAGCGACAGGTGAGACTCGAACGCACAACCTTTCGATTGTGAGACGAGCATCTTACCCCTAGACCACTCGTCCTCGACGGCATCGTTTGGGGGGGTATAAATCCCGAGGCGAATTTTTCAACAAGATGATCGCAACTAAGCTTAACGTTCGCCGAATTCATGGCGTTGCAACGCAGTACTGCGACTTTTTTTTACATTTATTGCATGGTTTCTTGGTATTGTTGAATTTATCACAATGTCGGGCCGCTCTGCCTATAGTTTACCCCGCCGCCCGATTGGCGGCGCTAGTTTCGCCGCCCAGCGGCCGGCGGCTAATGTCCGCGCTCGACGCGTAACGCGGTTTGATGCCCTGCTAATGCTAATTTGTCACTTTCCCAATTCAATATGAAAATATATCAGGAAAATAAGGACATGGAAACTCTAGTTCAATGAGATATCTCCAGCCGCGTATGCAGCTAAGCGTGCCATCAATATTGAATTGCATTACTTGAATGCGATTTGTACCGTCCCTTAAGAACACCTTTGCGCTGCGATGGTATGTACCAATGACTAGGGGCATTTATTTCTGAAAACTATTTGTAGCGGCCAATACGGTGGTCACGTGCAGCTACAAAGGAACGCCGTGACCGCCGGCGGCCACGGCGATCACAAAGAAAGGTGGTCACGTGCAATCTTCCAACAGCGCCAAAGTAAGTACCAGTAAACATAATCGTGCACAACTTTCGTTGCAGCAAAACTCATGGCTCGGCGGGTTGGCTCGAATCTCGGCAGGATGCACGTAGTTGGAAGTAACAGTCGTGCTTCTACTGGCGGATCTAGGGGGGGAGGCTAGTCCTATGCCCCCCAAAAGACCGATCTTTGAGCAACTTCTGCACGAAAGTGGAATTCTCTCGAAATACGAAAACACGTTATGAGATAAATATTGTCGTAAGCAGACCCGACGAATGTCAGCGTTTCAAATCCGAAGACATTTTGGAGATCGGATACTTCATATTGCCCCCACCCAGCCGATCCTTCTGGATGCGCCACTGCGTGTTTCAGCAGGAGTCCGCTGGGAGCGCTATCAAGCATCGTCCAGCGCTATCCAACCTCATGATGGCGTACGGCGAGTTCACACCGAATCGCCGATCCCACCAAGCGCCCACCGGTGCAGCCGAGGAACGACGCGTGATGCATTCGAGTGGCCGCATACCGACACGAATCGGCCAGTTGCGATCCTCGAAGTGCACGACCCCGTTCGCCAGCAGCGATAACTGCAAAACTTCGACCGCCGAGGGCCAGGAGTGTTGCTTCGTGAAATTCGCTTCTTTTTGTTGGGGAGGTGGTATGCAGGGGAATTGCCTACCTTTGTATGGCAAAAACTCTTTGAAAGAGAGTTTTATTTAGTATACGCCCATACGCCCAATGGTTAAGCTTCGGTTTGAATGGGGGGAATCAATGATTGAGGGGACCAGCAGTCCCCCTTAGCGTATGCAAAGCAACAGGCCTGCTGATACCTGTCCGACTAAGACCAAATATCCGGGGTCGTCGGGTGTGTCCCCTGATCACCTAACCTGTCCTTCAAAATATGAACCAGCACCGGTCAATGTCATGGGCGTCGTAGGGCATGATCTGAGTGGTTCCGTTATACTCTGCAGCTCACAGACACATATGGTATGCATATATAATGGACAGTGTCCCCGGACGTCTGTCGGCTGAGGAACTTCACCTCAAGGCTTCGCCGCCCTCATCCCCTGCACAGCCAACCAAATGGCCTGGTCAAGTACCGTACACGATTGTGCCTCACCCCTCAGACGAACATCATTCAGCCTCTGATTGACAACTGGCATCTCATCATCCTATCCTGACAACCAATGATCCCTTAGATTCTGACGATTGCTGATGGCTGTCGTCTTCCCATCAGATGATGTCTCTTAACATTCTGGTCCTAACTTATTGTTTATCAGCCTCCACCAGTGGCGCACCGAAGGGGAAGTGGAGAATTGTCCCCCCCCCCACCCCACCTGAGAGGTTGTGGGGTCCCCAAGAATTTCGTCGGGGTCTGGAAAAATTGTACCGAGGCCCCTAAAAATCATGCTGGGTGACCCGAGAAGTCGTGCCGAGTGCCCTGAAGATCACATTGGGCCTTAACAGTTGTTCCAAGCCAATGGAAATCACACAGAGGCCCAAACATCGCGCACGCGCGCGCGTGTGTGTGTATGTGCATGCTTATGTGCATGTGCATGAAGTGAATGAATGAGATATTGAATGAAATGAGGAAAGTTGAGAATGAAGTTGAGGAAACTTAAAGCATCTGAAATATCTACGCTTGGGAATTCGCCTGATATGTCGGCAATACTAGGGGGCTTAAAATATTCACATCGGATAGAATTAAGATGTGTGTATGATATGAGAGTATGTTCAACCATCACTACGGCCCCAGATGCTGCCCATCAGTATATATCTCTACAACCGAAAAAAGACTGCGTTTATATATATATATATATATATATATGTGTGTGTGTGTGTGTGTGTGTGTGTGTGTGTGTGTGTGTGTGTGTGTGTGTGGCCGATATGGAATATACATGGTACAAATTCTCTTCTACTTTTCCGAACCGCGGACTGCCAGTATCCTACAGACGGCTTTATTTGTTTTAGCTTACACGGTTACTCTGAGAATTTCCACCAATGTGGAAATTCTCCCCAAAATTGCTGAGTTCACCGTGATGAACAAATATGTTGCCGGTATCTTCATGCTAGCTGGAGCCGGCAGTTCCGAAGCGGCCTTGGCAGCAGCAGCGTCTGCATTTGCATTGCCATGAACTCCAACATGACTCCGTACGCACGAAATCTGATACCGCTTTGCTCGTGTACCAGATCGGTCAATCCATTTAAAATGCGTGACACTTAGTGAGATGAATGTAGTGAGCTGATGAAAACCTGGAGGGAGCTCGCAGAGTCTGAAACGATTAAAACATTTGCATAGTGGTGTCGATCAATAAAACAGAGCGTCTTCCACACTGCGAATAGTTGTGCGGCAAAGACAGAATGTTCAGGAGGTAAAGCATGCTGAAGCATATTTGCATAAGCATATTTGTTCAATCTCGCCTCTCACAAAAGCGCAGTCTACAAACATACTGGGCTTTTGACCCATCGGTGTACAAAACAGGACAATTGGAGTATTTGGAAATATTGCACACTGCTAGACCAATCAATTCAGCGGTGGTACTTTGGGTTCGCCTATGTGTTAACAGTGAAAGGTCGATACCGCTAGGCGGCTCCGGCCAATGCTCGACTGTCGGCGCTTCAGCATGTGCAACTTGGTGAACCGGTAGCCGCATATCCCTCACCCACTGAGACACGCGCACACAAACTGGTCTCACTGAGGATTGACAACCAGACAAGGGATGCTACGCCAGGTGTGTGTTAAATATGGTACCATACGATGGGTGGTGTGGAGGAATTGTGAGGTACGAAGTGCGTATTTTAGAGTCAAAACTTTCGATTGATATCTAGTGGGGGTCGATTTGATGCACCCACCCCTTCGATTTTTTTTTCGGTCAGAGGCGCCGACCAGACAGGAAAAGGCACCTTGGAAGGAAAGGCCTTCCCCTGGAATGCCCGAGTGCACCCCTCGATTCTTTTTTCAGCAAGAGGCGGCACTCCAGGTACTTTCGAAGTGGCGCCCCTCCCGACATGTGCCCCCCATGACAATTCCTGGATCCGCCCCTGCTTGCGACGTATTTCTTCTGTTAAGAAACTACCAGGCATGTTTGACAATGCAGCGGCATGCATTGCGTTTCCCGCACACTAGTGCCGCGCATGTGAGAGGGCGACACTTCTCACACTGGTGCCGCGCATGTGAGAGGGTAACACTTCTCACACTGGTACCGCGCATGTGAGAGGGTAACACTTCTCACACTGGTACCGCGCATGTGAGAGGGTAACGCTTCTCACACTGGTGCCGCGCATGTAAGAGGATAACACTTCTCACACTAGTGCCGTGTATATATAATTGTTTTCCCAAATCATTATCGGTACAATTATTTCCGATATGAGCATTTCCAATATCATTATTTTCCATAAAAATTACTTTCTCCGACAGTCAGCGCGTAATCGCCATCTCGGCAGATGGAGGGGTAGCAACATCCAACTGACGAACCCTGCCCTGATGCGCTCGTGATCCCCATGTCAGTAGCTCGTGATCCCCGAAAGTTGGCAAGTGATCTTCAATGTCGAATCACGGCTTGCCGGCTGGCCAGTGGCCCCACAGGTGTGTGGCAGATCGCCGGGCCCCACCCGCTCCCGTGTCGTGGATGACGAGCATGGCCGACTCGCCAGTGGCCAGACAGAGGCGTGTGGGAGGTCGCCGGACCCCCTCCGTGCCGCGGAGCGTGGATCGGACATGCCTGGATTGGAAACTCCGCGTCGGCGCCTCTCATATACGCGTATCGGCGGCACCAACCTGCCACCTAGCGGACGGTAAGTACAAACAAAGAAACGCAGTCGGTGTTAGTCTGTGCGCCTGTATATTGGGAGCTCGGGGTACGCATTCCGTGTTTACCTTTTTCTGATCGATTCAGCCATCGCAGGTTTGCATCCGCCTTTCACGGCACAAAATGTATTAATGAATCTTACCGTTCTTTCCTTATTGGTTTATAGTGATCCATTCAGAAGTTGTGGTGCGAAGTGAAGGCATCTGTGAGAGGTGACCCACCTCGCCCAAATGGTCGGACGATTGGCAAAGGGGTAGCATTGCGTAGCAAGTCGGTCAAAGGTAGTGGCGTTGCCAGACACGATATGTTGCAAGAGCTGACCCAAGAGGGAGGAAGCGTAGGCGGCGCCCCTCATAACCCGAAATCGTCCCTCTTGGAGGTTCCAATGTAACCCCTTCCCTCGCATCTTCCTGTGGAAACCCCTTCCCTCGCATCTTCCTGTGGAACACGTTTCTCTGCCTGGGAACGGCTGCCCCCTGGGAGGTCCGGACGCACCCCTCGATTATTTTTTTTTGCGAAATGCACCCTTCCGCCAAAAAAAGATGGTGCCACTTGGAAAATCAAGATGTTCTAGAACAAGTGCCGCCCGTCCGGATAAATGACGCTTCCTTGGCGAAGTCCTAAATCCGCCAGTGGTAAGGTGTAAAGGGAGTGGGCTGTACCCTCCATGGAACAGCCGCTCAATCCCCCTTGCGGATCGGTGGATACGCCGTAGTCTGTACTCTCCCATTCTGCTGTGAAAACCTCTCCACCGGAAAATATTGTCTACATCCTATCTAGATTGGAAGGGTGGGAACGGAAGTAGAACCGCACATTTGTATCACGAGCATGGTCGTCGTCACGAATTTTGGATACGGGTGGAAAGGTAAGGTCTTAGGCAGACTTTTTCTATATCATGCCATGGTCTCAATGTTACATTTCTTGAGCTTTTGCGGACGAGTCCCAGGGGCGGATCCAGAGGGCAGTGGTCCATGACCACTGAGATGGTCTGACTTGGTACACAATTGGCCTTTGTTCACGATTTCCAAAAGAACTAGAACACATTATGTTGAAAATGTTGTCTTCGTCCCAAGAGATGCCCTTCAAGTTATCCGAATCTGATTAGTTTTGCTTGCTTGCTGAAAAGTGGCGTTTTTATCCCCATCTTCCCTCCAAGTCGACTCAAAGCTAGCTAGATTCGCACCTGACGACTTCCTTCGTCTTGATCGACTATTTGGCTTCGTTCCGTCCACACACACACGACAGGATCCCGATGAAATGCCTCATCAGGACACTTCCGCTTCGAATGTGAACAATTCAACGCGCCACAATATATGCTCCCACCCGATGACATGGTCGCGCATCTGGACGTGTTACTTACCCAAGAGGCTTTCGTGCCCGATACACAATCAGCTGTTGGTTTCCAATCCAGGTGTACATCACTCGTGCCGTGGATGACGAGCAGTTGACTGGCCAGTGGCGCGACAGGTGTGTGCCGGATCGCCGGACCCCCCCCCCCCCCCCACACACACCGTGCCGTGGATGGAGCGTGGCGATAAGCAGGCGGTGACAGTCAGCACGTCATAAACGGCTGGGGCGCGTGCAGAGTCACGATCGGCGGCGAAAGGGTGGCTTTGGCCACGCCCGTCTCAGGCCCTTCACTGCAGGCACCAGGTGTGCCAATCATCAGCTGCCACGTATATCTGCGCACGACGCTAATGCCAGATGTTTGTTTTGTTTTGCTCGTAACTGGCAACAGAGACATGAGCAGAAACACGGCGGTTTGGTTGGTATCCGAAAACGACCACAGTGGACAATGACCCAGAATGACGTGCAAAAGCGCGACTACCGCAGAACGTGGCTGTGCCAGAGCGTGACGTCATCGAATGAAGACGCCGTCAGCGTACATAAAGCGGACTAAGCCATAGTGGAATGCGCTGTGCATGTCAGAGGCGCTTGGCAGCGCCTCTGACTCGATACCATTCCCCCAGCACGAGTTGGATGATTGCCAAAGGCGCCACCCAACTTTTAAAAGACCTCGACGACACCAATGAAAAAGGCTGAGAAACGGAAACGAAATGCAAACGTGTTATAATACTGCCAGATTTCTCGTCTAGCAATCCACTGCAAGAAATTCCAACGCAATTAAAACGCACCTTGTCTATGGAGACACCATATGGCGAGGAAAACCCGAGGTGTTTAAAAGCCCAGCTGAAACCCATCAATGTGCGTAGTGGACCTACCCTCAATGCTGAGAACAGCCGTACTCACTGTACTCACAAAAGCACGATGACAATGACAGTTGGACCGTGGCCTTACCACCCCTGTAAGTTCGCTAGCGCATTTCATTAAGCTATATAAGACAACGACCGACTTTAAGCTGAGATGGCTGCAAGTGAGAATAACGCTCAGCAGTATTCCAACCAATATTCGTCTATTCCCGTACGGCGTGCGTTCATCACGGGACCGCGGCCGCTGTCCAAGGGCAAGTGAAACACTTCCGCATATGCTTCGGCTCTGTCCAACAGTATTGCACTTTCCATCCCAGCTTGGACGGACACCAGGTCTTCCACTACAAGAGATGCCCCTTCAGTGATTCTGAGGTTTCACTTCGGACACGACGAGATCTCTAAAACTCAGATCTACATGTGCATCACACCAGGAGAATATTATGCTTGGCAATGTAAAAACGACAAAAGAATTCCACAAAATACAAGCTTTATTCAGGTGTTCTTGGACTACTTTTGTGTATAAAAGAATAGCCCCATAGCAATTAGCAGCGTACCTAGATATCTTACCTCACGTGGCTCAGAAGTAACGCAATCCTATAGCAGTCTACACTCACCGAAGCAGGAAGACCAGATGCCCAGACGGAACTACGCGGGTATTCCAACGAGTTTGAGCGCGGGACGGCGTGTTTCCCAAGTGGCCGGGGATGGAGCGGGCGTCAAGCAACTGCAAGTAATTTACTAATCGGCGCGAGAAGCTTCTCACAGCAATCGGCTTGGACGACTCACCCTCACCCAGCATACCGCATTACGAAATTATCCTCACTCCTGTACGCTGTTTTCCCGCCTCCGTCAGTCATCTTTACCGCGTGCAACCCCCCCATACACACCTGAAATGTCGCTACTGTTGCTGCTACTGTTGCTGCTACCGTCGCTACGTGCTGTTCAAGTGTTGTCCTTAGCTGTACTTGAAATTGATGCAATAGTTGATGATGGATGTTGCAGCTAAAAAAGAAGATTAATCGGTTAGATCCACTTCGCACATGAGGGGCGGATTTAGGAATATCCATGGTGGGGCACACATCCGGAGGCGCCACTTTGTCTTCCCGGAGGGGCGACTTCTCTTTCAAGGGGGCGTTTTCCTCTCAAACGGGCGCTTCTGGCTGAAAAATTCGAGTGCGTACACCCGAGCCTTTAAAGAGGGGCACCTTTTCCCGGGCAGAGGGCCACAACCTTCCCATGAAGGGAGGCACATACCCCAGGTGACTCCACCCCTGTATCCGTCTCTTTCGTAGACACCCTTCCCCCACGGTTTTGCAGCGGCTAGATGCGCTGTGTTCCGCGGTCGATGTTCATTCCGCTTTACACCGTGTGCATTGTGTGCCAGGTTAGGAGCACTCGTTTGGGCTGTCAGTATGCCTTCAAACATACTGCGAAGTCATTGGTGGTGTGCGTGTGATAATTTATTTATTTTTTTTAAAAAAACACGAACTGGGCTGCACCCGCTGCAGCGAGCGTGACCTCGCCCTCCACCGTCGCCATCGGTGGCGAGCGTGACGTCAGCGACGACTCCACCCCGTCACGACGGCACTGCCGCTCAGCGGACGCTCATGAAACGCCACCCAAAAGCAGCCCGGATGTATTGACGCGCGCGCTACAGCCACGAGTCGACAGCCGTGGCTACGTGACCGAGGCCTGACCGCCGGACGCGTGCCTACCGTTCTCGGCCGCCGGCACCGCCGACCGTCTGTCCCCACTCGGGTCGGCTGCCTCGTCCGTCGAGGCTAACCTGCTACCATCGGCCGGGTCGGCCGCCTCATCCGCCGAGGCCGGCCTGCCGCCCTCGGCCGGGTCGGCCGTCTCGTCTGCCGGCGGATCCCCGGCGGCCGCCTTCTCCTCCAGAGCTCGCGCGTCCGCGAACTTGTTCCTCTCTGCGGCCGGCAGACGTTTGTGTTACGTCACGAACACATTACCGGCGCAGTCGCAGAAGTTCCCTCACAACCGGAGACAAGCACTGACAACAATGAGACCAGCATCGCCAGAAGTCCCCTGACAACCGGAGACAAGCACTGACAACAATGAGACCAGCACTGCCAGAAGTCCCCTCACAACCGGAAACAAGCATTGACAACAATGAGATCAGCACTGCCAGAAGTCCCCTCACAACTGGAGACAAGCACTGACAACAATGAGACCAGCACTGCCAAAAGTCCCCTCACAACCGGAGACAAGCACTGTCAGAAGTCCGATCGCAACCGGAGACAGCCATTGCCGGCAATGCGCGCGGCCCGGTGGGGCACTGTCCGGCTGGCCGGCGGCCATTACCGTATTTGGTGGTGTCGGCGCCCAGCAGACGCAGGTAGTGGATGCGCTCGTTGCGCTGCACGTAGGCGCGCACCGAGGTGGCGCCCTTCCAGCCGACCACGTGAGTGCGCACCGGGCGGCCGGACGGTGCCGCCCCGTCCACTGTCAGCGCGACGGCGCCCGGCCCTGCAGGTCACCGGTCACAGGTCACCTCGGGGCACGGCGGACCACAACACTGTCACAAGCTGCGGCTAGTCACGTCATTTCCGAGCGCGGCGGCGAGGAGTCTCACTGTGTTGTCCGTGGTAAGGCAGCAGGCAAGTCGCGACAGACCAGGCCATGGCGGCTTATGATGGGCCGCAAGTCACAAATAACATGTCACGGGTCAAGTCACTTTAGAGCATAAGTACCAGCGCAGCACGCGCCCACGCGTTCTCAAGGTGCTACGACCGATGGTTGGTGGACAGAGGAGGTCATGACAGGAAATGTCTGGTCACCATCGGCTGCCAAGGGGCCCGATATGGCGGTTCCATGTGGAACCTGGAAAGACAGCGCCAGTCAGCACCGTTCGAGGCTCATCAGCGGCGGTCACACTGCGGGCCGTAACATGTCAGAAGCGGTCACACTGCGGGCCGTAACATGTCAGAAGCGGTCACACTGCGGGCCGTAACATGTCAGGGGCGGTCACACTGCGGGCCGTAACATGTCAGCGGCGGTCACACTGCGGGCCGTAACATGTCAGCGGCCGTCACACGTCAGCAGCGGTCACACTGCGGGCCGTAACACGCGCGGCGTCACACTGCGGGCCGTAACACGTCAGCGGCGGTCACACTGCGGGCCGTAACATGTCAGAAGCGGTCACACTGCGGGCCGTAACACGTCAGCGGCGGTCACACTGCGGGCCGTAACACGTCAGCGGCGGTCACACTGCGGGCCGTAACACGTCAGCGGCGGTCACACTGCGGGCCGTAACACGTCAGCGGCGGTCACACTGCGGGCCGTAACACGTCAGCGGCGGTCACACTGCGGGCCGTAACATGTCAGCGGCGGTCACACTGCGGGCCGTAACATGTCAGAAGCGGTCACACTGCGGGCCGCAACACGTCAGCGGCGGTCACACTGCGGGCCGTAACATGTCAGAAGCGGTCACACTGCGGGCCGTAACATGTCAGCGGCGGTCACACTGCGGGCCGTAACATGTCAGCGGCGGTCACACTGCGGGCCGTAACATGGCAGGGGCGGTCACACTGCGGGCCGCAACATGTCAGCAGCGGTCACACTGCGGGCCGTAACATGTCAGCGGCGGTCACACTGCGGGCCGTAACATGTCAGCAGCGGTCACACTGCGGGCCGTAACATGTCAGCCGTACCCGCCCAACAGTCGCGACACTTCCGGTCACACTGCGGGCCGTAACATGTCGGCAGCGGTCACACTGCGGGCCGTAACATGTCAGCGGCGGTCACACTGCGGGCCGTAACATCGACCAGCGGCGGTCACACATGCGGGCCGTAACACGTCAGCGGCGGTCACACTGCAGGCCGTAACACGTCAGCGGCGGTCACACTGCGGGCCGTAACATGTCAGCAGCGGTCACACTGCGGGCCGCAACACGTCAGCGGCGGTCACACTGCGGGCCGTAACACGTCAGCGGCGGTCACACTGCAGGCCGTAACACGTCAGCGGCGGTCACACTGCGGGCCGTAACATGTCAGCAGCGGTCACACTGCGGGCCGTAACATGTCAGCAGCGGTCACACTGCGGGCCGTAACACGTCAGCGGCGGTCACACTGCAGGCCGTAACACGTCAGCGGCGGTCACACTGCGGGCCGTAACATGTCAGCAGCGGTCACACTGCGGGCCGTAACATGTCAAAGCGGGCTAACCGTCATGGCGGTCACACTGCGGGCCGTAACACGTCAGCGGCGGTCACACTGCGGGCCGTAACATGTCAGCAGCGGTCACACTGCGGGCCGCAATACGTCACTAGTACTACCCTGCATCTGACCGCACGCCCAGACCTGATCAATGTCCAGTTTGTGACCCGAGCTGATGTCCCCGTGTGACCTGACAGTGGGCCACCCGAGCCCGTCGCGTGCTGACCTGACTTGGCCATCTCCTCCTGCGTGGCGGGGTCCAGCAGCTTGAACTCGGCCGGCAGTTCAATGTCGTCGTACTGCAGGATCTTGCCGAGGTCGACAGCCGTCACCCTCACCTTCCGCTTGGTCATGTAGGGCAGGATGGCACCGGAGCCCTGTACCGCCCAGCACAGTCACTGTCAGTCCGCGCCGGCCTCTCGTCAGGTCGCTACAACACGGTTAGTTACTTGCCACAACTACCTCAAACATCGTTAAGTGCAAATGATTTGCATAGACCTGAAGGCTGATGAGTCCCAAAGCCCAAATAACTAACCAAGGAGGTGGATCAGTTCATGGTAGACAAAGTGCCCTAAAGCCCAAATAACTAGCCAATGAGGCAGATCAGTGCATGTTGACTGACGCGCCCTCAAGCCCAATTAAACAAGGAGACAGATAAGTGAACCCAAAGTGACCCTGACTTTCGATATTTCGCTAGATGAACGTGAGCTTGATGTGCTTGCCATAGCCTACCTCATAGCCTAGGCTAGGTCATAGTTCTGCCATAGCCCACCTCATAGCCTGGGCTAGGCCATAGTTCTGCCATAGCCTACCTCATAGCCTAGGCTACGCCATAGTTCTGCCATAGCCTACCTGAAACATCTCGCCAACGACTCAGACAAACAGGCAACACAGCCAGATGTACTAATGACAACTGAACAAGTATTAGGCGAATGAATGCTGGTCACGTGTGGACAATTCACGGACATCATACGGATATTTGTGAGAGGCTTGCGCAGGAGGTCGGTTGGATCCCAGCGTCCTTGCACCACACACTTAGTGCGCGGTCCTGAGAGCTCGCTCTCCAGGGGCTAACGGACTGTAGCCCGCCGGCCGCGCACCAGACGCGGTGCGTAACTTTCCCAAATAGTCCCCTCTTAATGCCTATCAAAGTGAAGATTGCGCATGCCAGTCAACAAAGCGTACGCAATTCCGAAAACCAGCACAGCAGGCATGTGGCGCAGGGATGTGGCGCAGCCAGTTGGCAACAGACAGCGGGCCTCACCTCCTGGGCGAGCCGGAAGCCGCACGGCGTGTTCTTGTTGTCGCAGCGGGCGAACACCTTCACGCCCGAGTTGATGACCTTCAGCCGATGCTGGTTGACCTCGATCAGGTCGCGCACGGCCGGCGAGCACAGGTAGATGTTCTTCTTCTTGCCGCGCTCGCACCGTGTCATCAGCAGGGTCGGGTCGAACTCGGCGCTCAGACCGTAGAAGTCGCTGCGAGCACGGCCGGCTGTTGAGACGCGTGTCGCACCGGCCCCGTGCCGGCGCTCTCGGTCAGCGCGGTGACCGTCGGATATTTGGGTTCAAGGGCGCGCCGACTAGTGTCATTCGGCGCCTATAGCTAGTTAATTGTTCAAACGGTTGCTACGTCCCCTGTACTGCACGCATCCCTCCCGGTGCACCTTGACGTTAACGCCCCGGATAGATGGAACATAATTTCACAGCAGACAGAAGGATGAAGAGCTTTCCGGATTCAGCGGCCTGTGACTGATCACCTAAAATTGCCAGGAGAAAGTGAGCCTGGTCACTCCCGAAATGACGTTCGCGCTCCAGGCAAAGCCTCGAGCACAGTGATAAAATATTCGTGAAATAGGGTGGAATATACCACTTTCTGAAAACTCAATCGACATCCTTCTCCAAGAAGTATCGACATCCTGCTCCTTGATGCGTGCTCATGAAGTCTTCGTATTTCCTTTCTAACACTATCTCGCTTATAAATAGCATGTTCATGCTCTCGATAAGGAATGGTGATAACATTTCGCAACGCAATTTCAGGTAAAGGGAATACCTATAACGCGATATGGCATACAATAGCAGTTTATAGCATAGGCATTATTCTTCCTATCCCGAAAATAGCTCTTCCTAAACTTTGACTCTCAAAACAAATGACAAAGGTACAGCCATAAGTACCTGAACCATTGGCTCAAATTTGAGTCTGAATGGCATCGAAATCATTTTAAAGGACACTAATTCCATGGCAAATTTCGACATCTTACTGTGCTCGTTTCGACATCTCACACCTAACGAAAAACCATTATTTTAACCCTGCTCGGGCATGAAATCAGAACATGGCGAACTGTTAACACTGCACCACATCTGGGACACCGCGGCTTATCTCACCATTGAATAAGTAGCCATGGGTGGCGTAGGTATGTCCTTTGGTGACCATCGGTGTGTGGGTGCGTAATCAGATAGAGTGGCAAACACGAGATGCATTGATGACAACGACGATACCGACGTAAAACAAAGCGTAGCAGTGTTGTAAATATCCGGCAGTTTCGGACGCACTTTCCGGAGGTGGCGCGTGGGCGCACAGGCCCTTCTTTCATGTTGTGGGCAAGGTCGACCGAACAACCTTGACCGGTCGCCGCACGGCTCCTGCCACATGAGCGAGCAGGCCAGTCGTGTTTCCGATGGCCGTTCTGGCCAGTTCGTGCCAGAACGGACTATGAGACTACTTTAGTTCTCCGGAGTGTACGTCCAGAAGGGCCCAGTATTTCCGACCCTGAAGCGTAGTCATGCTATTGTACGACGTCAGAATGTTCGATAGCATGTGCTAAACGCTTAATAAGCACAAACCTGGGATGTGTCGTCGGCTGGAACGCTCAGTTAGGACACTGCCCACGAGGACGACATATCCAACCGACATTGACAGTGTAGTGACATTTAACAAATAAAGGAAAACCTCTGGACCAATTAGACCATATTGACCTGAAAACAGAGTTTAATGTTTCCAAATTCAAATTTGTGAATTGTTGCATCACCACCCGCAACGTCAGATACCAGTTTGACCGTATTATTAATGACGTTATTGACACCAGCTAATCAAGTGACACCTTTGCGCCATTTGCATTCACTTTCTGCCCGCCATATTTGCTCATTCATCACGCCCATCACGGTCTCCGATGCACTGGCTTCACATTCTCTATCCAATGACGAAGTTACGGAGATGGGTCTAAGACGCTTATGAGGCAAGTGGGGATGGGTCTAACAAGTCTCTGGATGGATACCTGTTGCAGCCGGAGTCCCGGAGGCTCGTCACTGAACATATGGCCAACGGCTTGCACTGCCCTCTCTGGTCCCCACGGCAACTATCGCTGCAACATCGCTGTAGCCGTCCCTACCATGCAACACGCGAAGTGAACTGATAACCTGAGCCGGGTTAGTTAGTTATTAGGGCTTTAGGGCGCATCAACTACATTGGTCATGTAGAACCTGAGCCGAGACAAACCGACATGACACACGCACTGATCCACGATCACCACGACTGTCGCCCTACAACTCCCGCACTCACTCCAGCTCCTGCAGCAGCGGGTCCCCCTTCTTCACGAAGAAGTAGGGGTCCTCCTTGTAGCCGCGCATCCGCCGCGGCTTCTTCTTCGGCGGAGAGCCGCTCCTGACCGGCCTGTCTGTGGGCTCGTCTGCTGGCTGGCCGTCGAGCCCGGCGGGCGATGACGGCCCCACCTCCGACACACTCTTCGCCACCTTCTCCAGCACGGCCAGGAAAAAGCCGCCCGTGTTCTGGTGGTGAGGCAGGATCCGCATGCTGACGGCACACGCAGACGAAATGTCACGCGACTGGAACCCAGCGGACCAGGTGCTATCGGGTAAACGGCAGCAGAATAGATGAACTTCGACATGAACGCGGAATTGCAATTCAGTTCTTTATAATGTCGCAGATATGAACATTAATACCCAAAATTAAGCTCATCTTCTTCTGGACGTTTTCGTTGTTATTGGGGTTTAGGGGCGCATCAACTGCCTAGGTTATACAGCGCCCATTCTGGACGTTTTCAATACAGAAATCAACAGCACACAGGACGAAAAGCAAATTTTTCATCAATTATATCGTTGAATAGTTTCCTTTCGCAGTGCCAGCATGTTCATGCTGCTTACTGATTGATCACCGTGGGCTAATGACACCCTGCCAGCGAGATCACGTGACACCAGCGGGCCATGTTCATGCCCGGCCGGCTGCAGCGCCGTTCGCTCTGGCTCTCGAGAGCGCAGTGAGTACGGGCAGTCCTGCCTCACCATTTCCCCGGCGAGTACGGGCCGTTCTGCCTCACCATTTCCTCAGCTCGTCGTTTGGCTCGCCGGGCGGGAACATGTGGGGTCTGATGAGCGTGCGGTGTTCCGACGCTATCTTGTCGCCCGTCTCGTACAGCACCATGTCCTGCCGTGTCGGAACGTGTCAGAACGCCGCAGCCACAGAGCTACATTCCAAAGGATGTTCAATTGTGACGCCACACAATAGCGCGCACAGATGCCAGCTGGCGTCGGTCTGCCTGCCGTACAAAACACCTCAACAAAAGTTCGCCGCTGAGAACGAAACGACGAACTTGCTTGGAGGGCATTTGGGATGCCCGGGAACGCGCCAAGATGGCCAAAAACGATCCAATAAATACGTAGATGAGCAATAAACAAAATGAACATTAACGGCACCAGCTGACGTGGCCGTCCACACGACAGATGGCACTGAGTAACCAAATAGTGCTCACCATGCAGCGATAGCGGCTGTCGGCGGCACGGGGTAGCCTTACAACGATATAGCATAAATTAAACGCAACAACACCCTACACATTATCACGGGCGTCACCAACATCAATTCCAGGGTGGGATCCAACCCCAGGGGCTCAGGAACGATTTTCAAGCTGGATGGGGGAAGGGCATGACCGTCTGCGCGTGACCTGTCTTCTGGCCACTGGTAGATGCTGACCTGAGAGGGGGAACAATCGTGCTTGTCATGGTTCATCTTGCATACATACAAGAAGCATCACAAGCGAACCCAGACCCAAATTCAGGTGGGGTCTGAACCCCAGGGACCCCAGCGGTGGCGACGCCTATGGAAATTATCACATTGAACACAGCGGGAGTATGTCTCCAAAAACCACACCTACATGTAATGACATGCTCTTAAAACTCAAGTCAGCATGGCCTAAACACAACGAATTGACATAACTTGAGTTGTTGGAATTGCCGACCAAGGTAATCCAAGACTTAGTCTTAGTCCCTTCTCAACAAACGTGTTCAGAATTCGGAGATTGAACGCCCCAGCGGCCGAGTTACCACAACTTTACGTCAAGGTTCAGATTAGATCAAAGTGTTTGGCGGGGGGGGGGGGGGCGAGTGGTTAAGGTGTTGGGCTCTGGGCACCAAAGGTACCGGGTTCAACACACGCATCACTCGGGACATTTCCCAATCCCGCGGCACAGCGGCGAAACAGTGTGGGCGGCGCCATTAGCCGTGATCGAGCATAAAGTGCGTCGAGAGCCACTCAATAAACAACAACAGACCTCAAGTGTTGACATAGTCATGAAAACTTCAAAAAGTGTCATAAGTATTTCTTTTTCTAGCATCCGTAAGCAAAAATTCACACCAAATTCAGCTTCAACATCCAAGTTAACCCTAATGACTCACGACCGAAAAAGGTCATCTGGGGTTAAGTATGGCAGGTGGCCTCGAATGGCTTCGAACACATCAATAACACATGCAGGCCTGGCAGCTGGTCTGCCCATCACCCTCCCACATACAACATTAGCAATTTGTGGCAATAAGTTACACCAATTGCCGACAATTCGCGATTCTGGCAAACAACGGCTGACGTGTTCCCTTTCACATCCCGGCTCTGGCGACTGACACTGCTGACGCTGCATCTCTAGCTATTTTTTTTACAGCGTCAGGTCGGCAGATGATACCACATCATCTGTACCGGGCGACGGCGCGCTGTTTCTCCGTGGTCGCGAACAGACAAAAAATATCGGGTGGGGGGGGGTGTCCATCATCGCTCCTGCACCGGTGAAGGTTAAGACCGGCACCGGTGTCTCACCTTGGAGTAGACAGACCACCGGGTCAGTCCCGGACTGAACTTGAGGCCAGGCAGCCGATCCGAGACGTCCACCAGACGCACAGAACCTGAAGAAGCGCGCGCACACACAGTTCCATGAAAAAGCAACAACAGCTCTGACGTATTTCAGCGCGCATTTAGCAGTCCATCAGCATAGCTCGTTGGTCGTGCATACAGTGTTAAAAAAAATTTGTTTCCCGTTAGGTGTGAGATGTCGAAACGAGTATAGTAGGATGTCGAAATTTGCCATGAAAACGATGTCGCTTAACATAACTATAAGTTCTTCAAGCACAACTTTGATCCCACATCATACTCATATGTGCATCTTTTTACTTTGATTTGAGATACCTAATTTAGAGATAAATATTTGGGCGATAATGACGCAAAATACCATCGTTGCTGATATTGTATAACAGACCACGTCATAGATGACCCTTTTACCTGGAATTGTGTTCAGAGATGTTCGTGCATCACAATCTGCAATGGTGAATATAAACATGATGATCATCAACAAGATACTGTTAGAAACTAGATATGAAGACTTCATGAAGACTCATCACGAAGCACGATGTCGATACTTCGTTGGGAGGGACGTAGACTCAGTGCTTAGAAAGTGGTATATTCCACCCTATTTCATGAATAATTTATCACTGTGCATACACCTTGCATCAATGGCATCGGTCGACCGTGGCCGACATGCAGCACTCAATGGCAAGCATCCACGCTGAATCAGTGATAACCGATGCACCGAAAGGTAGCGTTCTGGGTACCGCGTCTTTGCCCATTTGTCGACATTCGTCTTCACATACAGAGCGGCTGTGGCTGCCTCGAACATGCCGAGCATATCAAAACGCATCGCACGGCCCAATGAGCACACGAAAGTCGAAGTCCTTCAGGCGGACCTCAGTCATATTTGCCAATAGTCCAGGACATGGAAGCTAAAACCAAACCCAACCAAATGTAAATCCATCTACTTTGCACTTCACTGAACTCTTTTTGACACCGCCTACACTTAAAACGATCATCGATACGAGTGCTGTCTACAGATGCATGACCCGGGAGTTACTGCTGATACCAAGCTCACATTCACTCAGCACAGCGAAGCTAGGGTTTCTAACGCGAACAGTGTGCTCGACCTTTTCATACAGAGTATGCAGATGTCAACATTCCCCGGCAAACCAGATTTAACCATCAACTCTGCTGTGTACGCACTGTCATATTGGACCTGTGACTTTGCTACATCATCACTCCTTTGGTCGAAACGTCCGTAAACTCAAATAACTAACCCACAATGGATTGTGTTTGAATATGCCCGTGTGACCTGGAGCGGTGGCGGCGTGACATCAGCTGCACGACTTGACCGCACACAACATTGACTCCCCGCGCGACTTGAATCCTCATCTCATTGACCTCTTCACCAACTTACAATGATCTGTCAGACTCCTCAAACCCCACGCCTCAGAGCACCTGTTCAGGCTGACTGGCCATGCTTGCACGGCTTGCGTCGTCATGGTGGACAGCGTGCACCTGACCTCATTGTTTGGCCTTCACACCACAGGCAGACGCGGACGAGGACCTGCTGTAGCGTCCACGGGGTACTACTACTCAGTGGATTTGCGACGCGTCTCCCTCGCACATACAATTGTGTCTGCTCGCACATACAATTGTGTCTGCAATCTGCTTCCGCCTGCTACATACAGGCACTTAAAAAGTAGTGGACTTTGCCGAATCTGGCTTTAAAATGTTTTCCGTTAGCTGTAAATGTGAAATCTGTCATGGAAGCATGCCAATTAAAAAATCGCTTCATTCCTTCAAGCTCCATTTCAGCCTCTCATCAGTGAATTTTTTTCCCATTTTTGAGACATCTAATATATGGATACCTATGTTAATGAGAACGATTACACTTCCATGTTATCAGCAGAACGCATTGTTCAACACATCACATCATATATAATATCTGATAATAAGCATGCTTCTTATACGCAAAATAATCATAGGAACTAGTCATGGACACGTCATAAGCACGCATGAACAAGCACGTTGACGACACGTCCTTGGAAAGGATGTCTATTCGGTGCTTAGAAAGTGGTTACGCCAAGCAGACTTGGCCGGCACATTCGTGCGTTGATTGGCCTGATGCCTCGGCCACACGCTGAGCCTGCTTCACAAGGTGTGCCGTCTGCAGGAGCCGGCTTCGTTAGCCGGTACCATTACCACAGTAGTCGAACACCGTGACCGCCGCACCCGTCAGGACCGGGACCTGTACGCCCCCAGATCGCGGACAGAGATGGGTAGGCGCCATTTTTGCTCTCAAGGCCCTGCCCTGTGTAACGAGCTGCCGCACGACCTGAAGCGACTACCAGTTCCCCTGTTCAGTCGCCACCTTAGGCAGCATTTGTGCGTGGGACTGGACTGACTGTTCTGATCGTACTTGCTGGCTGCCTGTTCTGATCGTAGCAAGCTGACTTCTGATCGTACCTGCAGGCTCTTTCCGTGCGCCTGGTATGAACCATTTTATATGTGTTCATGTGCGCCTGTGACAGACCTTATTTATGCACTCCCGACCGCCGACCGTTGGACGCCCAACCACTGACCGTTGGACTCGAGCAGTATCCTGTTGACCACCGCCTCGTCCTCGACCGGGTTGAGCGAGCAGGTGGAGTAGACCAGCCTGCCGCCCACGGCCAGCACCTCCAGACCGCGCATGGCGATGTTGTACTGCAGTCTGGCGGGCGGCGCAGACGGAGGCGCACGTCAGACACAGCACACAGACGTCGGCCACTGCACCACAACTGTGCACCAATTACCGAACACACTGACCCAGAATAGGCCACTGCACCACAACTGCACACGAATTCCCGCGCACTCTGACACAGCACAGGCCACTGCACAACTGTACACCAATTACCGGACACACAGACACAGCACAAGCCACTGCACCACAAATGTACACCAATTACCGCGCACACTGACACAGCGTATGCCACTGCATCACCACTGTACACCAATTACTCGACATGGACCGAACTTACTGACTGGCACAAATACCACATCCGACATGTGCTCAATATACACTGGAAGCACATGCGACTCAAGTCTGCGCTTCTCTCTGTTCAACCGGTGAATACGTTAGGTGTCCACCGCCACAGTGCACCGTCACAGTGTACCATCGTAGTGCACCGCCACAATGCATCATCACAGTGTACCGTCGTAGTGCACCGCCACAGTACACCGTCACAAACCACCGCCACATTCCACAGCCAGTCCAGTGGCACACGGGTGAACCTCGACCGTCGGTTGTGCACCACCACAGTCCGCCAGGAACAGCTCACCACACCACCACGGCTCTCGTGTACCCCACGACACCGCTGCAGCTGCCCCACACTCACCCGTGCAGGTTACAGCCGTTGGCGGGGTTCCACTTTGGCCAGACGTCCACGTTTTTCCGCATGGTGCCGTCTCCCGAGCAGGGTACGTCGCACAGCACACGATCAAACAGCAGGCGCCGCTGGGCCCCGTCCGGCCCTGGGGACACGGCGGACGGTCAGTAGGCAGGTGGGCCCCGTCCAGTCCTGGGGACACGGCAGACGGTCAGTAGGCAGGTGGGCCCCGTCCGGCCCTGGGGACACGGCAGACGGTCAGTCAGCAGGTGGGCCCCGTCCGGCCCTGGGGACACGGCAGACGGCCAGTCAGCAGGTGGGCACCAAGCGAAGGCAGGTAGTAGCAGGGCCGAAGGGGCGGGCCCCGTCCGGTCCTGGGGACACGGCAGACGGTCAGTCAGCAGGTGGGCCCCGTCCGGCCCTGGGGACACGGCAGACGGTCAGTCAGCAGGGGCCCGTCCGGCCCTGGGGACACGGCAGACGGTCAGTCAGCAGGGGGCCCCGTCCGGTCCTGGGGACACGGCAGACGGTCAGTCAGCAGGTGGGCCCCGTCCGGTCCTGGGGACACGGCAGACGGTCAGTCAGCAGGCGGGCCCCGTCCGTCCTGGGGACACGGCAGACGGTCAGTCAGCAGGTGGGCCCCGTCCGACCCTGGGGACACGGCAGACGGCCAGTCAGCAGGTGGGCCCCGTCCGGCCCTGGGGACACGGCAGACGGTCAGTCAGCAGGGGGCCCCGTCCGGTCCTGGGGACACGGCAGACGGTCAGTCAGCAGGTGGGCCCCGTCCGGTCCTGGGGACACGGCAGACGGTCAGTCAGCAGGCGGGCCCCGTCCAGTCCTGGGGACACGGCAGACGGTCAGTCAGCGGTGGGCCCCCAGCCGGACCGGCAGACGGCCAGTCAGCAGGTGGGCACCGTCCGGCCCTGGGGACACGGCAGACGGCCAGTCAGCAGGTGGGCCCCGTCCGACCCTGGGGACACGGCAGACGGCCAGTCAGCAGGTGGGCCCCGTCCGGTCAGCAGGCGGGCACCGTCCGGCCCTGGGGACACGGCAGACGGCCAGTCAGCAGGTGGGCCCCATCCGGTCCTGGGGACACGGCAGACGGCCAGTAGGCAGGTGGGACCCGTCCGGTCCTGGGGACACGGCAGACGGCCAGTCAGCAGGTGGGCACCGTCCGGCCCTGGGGACACGGCAGACGGCCAGTCAGCAGGTGGGCCCCGTCCGGTCAGGCAGGTGGGCCCCGTCGAGTTCTCTCTCTATCACGCTCTATCTCTCTCTGTCTGTCTTTCTGTCTGTCTCTCTGTGTCTCTTTCTCTGTATCTGCCTCTTTCTTTCCCTCTGCCTGCCTGCCCCTCTCTCTCTTCTCTCTCTTATATGGATATTTATATTTCAATATATGCCCATATATACAGATATGCCTCTGTTTCTGTCTCTTTCTTTCCAGCTCTGGCTATATTTATATTTATATGGATATTTATATTTAAATACATGCCTATACACACATATATGTCTCTGTCTCTGTCTCTCTATCTAGCTCTGGCTATACCTATATTTATGTGGATACTTATATTTAAATATATGCCTATAAAATATATATATATACATATAGCATAGCAAGCAAAATTCGACTGAGCAGAAAAGTGAGTCCAGATCAGGCTACTGAAAGTTCTTGCTTATCTCGCCGATGAAAAGAAAGGAGGCGAGGCGTGGAGGTGTAAGTGCAGGTGGAGGCGTGGTGATCTGGAGTGAATTTCCAATTCAACTTTTGGCAGGCACCATATTTTCATACTTTGTCAACTTGCTTGACAAGACTGGGTTCACATGTCACATTATATTGTTTTGGCATGTTTGCTGTCATGTCTGCCCTATGAAAGACTACACCCCAGCCACCTACATTTCGTCATATGCCTACACCTCACCGTCGTGGGTGTACATGTTGGGCATAATGGCCGCGTCGTGGTTGGTGATGCAGAAGCAGGGGCTCTGCATCCGCTTGGCCTGGTGCACCAGCATGTAGCAGCGCTTGTTGTCGGCGTCGTTGGCCACCACCATGCCGGCCGGCATGCCGCCCTCCTTGCGGTGCAGCGCCTCGATCAGCTGGGCCGTCTTGGAGCCGGGCGCCGCGCACATGTCCAGCACCTGTGGCCATACACCGCAGCGGTAGGCAGCGCCTCTCGCGGCCGGTACGGGACACAGGGCGGGGCGAGCGGCCGACCCGCGCGCTGGTGTTCGCCCCTCGCGCCTCGCTGAACGGACAGGTTCGGATGAGCCCCGGCAAGGCGGACGCAAAGTATGCAGAAGAGGTGGGTTTATAGCAGCAGGCAGCCGTACTGGGCGCCGATCTAGAGTCATGAGTCGTTCGTTCCCGAGTGCTGCAAGGACGAGTGGAGACCGCTATCATTCGGATGAAACTGGAGACCAAGGAACAGTCGCACAGCAATGCCTGGTATTATTACAGGTGGGATAAGATGTAGATTGCGCTTCTCCAGGGCGTCATGCGATGATCTTTGGCTCGAAATCCGCCGGAGTAACTAATGTACTGTCTACCGGGCCAGCAAGCTCTGGTACATCGCTATCTTGAGAAGCAATAAAACAATACACCACTCGTTTACGAAACCTAGACGTTCCACATAAACACCCGATCAAGCACAGAACTGCCCGGGGCATGAGCCATACACTATAATCGTCTTCAGTTTCTTACCTAGTGCAATCGTACATACAGAACAACAGCAACACTCTGGCAAAATACGAAACATGCTGAAGATGACCTCGGAGGTGTTGTACCAAAGGCAGCGCACTGCACCAACTTAAGCGTACTTGTAGTATATATAAAATGACCCCATCACCCTTTGGGCATCTCCAGTTCGATGGATGGGACACCCCCCCCCCCCCCACCTCGCCAGGACAGAGCGGGGACACCGCACACCCCCTCACCAGAATAGAGCGGGGACACCTGACACCCATCCTCTCACGAGGACAGAGGGGCACATGACGGTTGGAGCCTCTCATCAGGACAGAGAGGGACACTGGACGGTTGGAGCCTCTCATCAGGACAGAGTGGGACACTGGACGGTTGGAACCTCTCATCAGGACAGTGGGGTGCTGGACGGTTGGATCCTCTCATCAGGACAGAGGGACACTGGACGGTTGGAGCCTCTCATCAGGACAGAGTGGGACACTGGACGGTTGGAACCTCTCATCAGGACAGTGGGGTGCTGGACGGTTGGAACCTCTCATCAGGACAGAGGGGCACTGGACGGTTGGAACCTCTCATCAGGACAGAGGGGCACATGACGGTTGAAGCCTCTCATCAGGACAGAGTGGGACACTGGACGATTAGAGCCTCTCGTCAGAACAGGAAGACGCGGCCAATATAACAGGCAACCAGGACACAGGCAACAGGCAACAAGGAAGTCAACAGGCGGGCCACCGACCTTGTGGTGTGACTGCACGTCCAGCACCAGCGGCGGAATCATGGAGACCGTCTCCTGGCGGCTGATGTTGCCGCTCTCCGTCTCGGAGATGAGGAAGTTGTGCAGCTTGTGGTACGCCTCGGACTTCCTGTCCCAGCAGAGGTCACAGCATGGGTATTGCAGGGCACAGGCGTAGGTACCAAACAGGTGGCGACGATGCAACAAGCAAACTTGACAGATGGCGGTGATTTGAAGACTCACAAAGTCTGCAGAAATATCATCGATAACTGGAATATTTAGTTAGTAAGTTATTGGAGTTTAGGGCGAATCGACTGCGTCGGTCATGCAGCGCCCATAGCTGGAATATTTCCGAGGATATACAAATTATCATGCACAAAGTGCTAACGCATCCAAGAGAAGTGGAAGCAGATGTGTCACTCTTGTGTATAACGAATGCGACACAAAGTATCAGAGATAATACATATACCGATGCGACAGATCGAGTTACGGTCCATAAATGGAACAAGATGCTGACATCGTCAATTGGGCATTTAAATCAGATCAGGTCTAAACCCTGTTGTGGTGATGGATTTGTTTTAGGGCGCGTGGACTGGGTTGGTCATTTTGCGCCCACAACTCTACCTGTCATCGCATTATGGTCGAATGGGTTATATCTGAGTGCTTACGATGGCAACTGAAGTAAACTGATGATGTCAGTTTACTTTTTGCAGGAATGTAAATACGTCACCAGATGTAACGGTCTGAGTCATCTGCCAGCATTTTCCGCAGTGTCATATCAGTACCTCGAACCCCAATGTATCTGCGGCGTGCAGGTTCAGTGCGGGGCAGCCAATGAGGGTTCACGTTATGTGTCAGTTCAGACCTGGCTTTTCAAATTCAACTTCTGGCGTATAACTGTGGCAAAAATCACAGCACATAATTTATTTGGAAGCAACAGTTGGTACAAAGCGAGATCGTCTGCACAATTTCACGTGACTATCCTGTGTCCTACCGCTCGCAATAACCTATGTTTTAGTATTGACTGCAGCAGCACAACACGTGCAATCTTATCATTCCGAGTGTGTTAATATTTGGCACTGAAAGAACAGGCAACACCCCAACTCCTCCCAAAGTTGTATTTATCTACCACTATGCTTCTTCCGACGGAATATCATCTAAATTGAGTGATACATGGTACAAGTGTGGGGGATAACTGTGGTAGAGGTCACAACACAGTGGTACAGGTGGAGGGGGTGACTGTGGTAGAGGCCACAACACGGTGGTACAGGTGGAGGGGGTGCCTGTGGTAGAGACCACAACATGGTGGTACAGGTGGAGGGGGTGACTGTGGTAGAGACCACAACATGGTGGTACAGGTGGAGGGGGTGACTGTGGTAGAGACCACAACATGGTGGTACAGGTGGAGGGGGTGACTGTGGTAGACGCCACAACACGGTGATACAGGAGGAGAGGGCGATGACTGACTGATAGAGGTCACAACATGGTGCTACAGGTGGAGAGGGCCAATGACTGTGGCACAGGTCGCAACACGTTCACCGTTTACAATGTAGTATGCAGTACGCAGTATGCTTTATGGCTCATCGACCATGTTGATCATATAGTACGCAGAATGCAGTACCGGCATAAACTTACCTGATGTCAGTACGGGTCAAGTTGAGCTGGTACGCCAGCTTATCCGGGTACCAGGGTAGGCAGGCGTGCCGTACCGCTACGGGTTCCTCCCCACTCTCATCCTGCTTCTCAACCATCTAGAAAATGCATTGCAGACAACGTGCATAGGTCAGGCAAGCACACACGTAGCCTCCACCATTTCACAAATGCACTACTGATAGCATGTAATAAATTGCACGGACAGCCGTGCTCATGGCTTACAAATATAGCGACCTTACAAATATGGTCGTTATATCACAATTAACCACCTGGGGCATTGTGCCATGACAAACCAACTGGTTTGTCTCGTCTCTCCGATTTTGAGGAGAATTGGTATCAAAGGTTATCCTGAGTGGTAATCACGCCCAGCACATTATTAGACTCGTCAAGTGAACGGCTTGATATTGATGGCCTCCGGTAATTTAGAGTCACTACGGTGCAAGGGTATCACTGATTGCTGACTACTCCAAGATGCTTAACCTGGAAAGTAAGTACATGGATGGACTCAGAAAGGCCCACTGACTCTTATTCTATCGTTTTACTTTATTAACATAAAACAAATGGACTTTTTTACTCTGCATCCAAGAAGTAAAATTGATGTTTTTCTCAAAGACTTGTTTCGGGGACAAGTTTTCGAGTTCCCTTTTGTAACTCTGGCATCCATTTTGTTTTGTTTTTCATTCAAATTGCATAAAATAGTAATACAGGAAGCACATGCACTTTAGTGCATGGGCGCACGTGGCAACGGTAATAAGCTGCAGAAGTTGGACCTGCAAAACAATTTACATTCTGGGTAGTTAACATGTCGAATGTTGACACTCACCAGACTGGTGGACAGGGGTGGGAGGGGGGAGGGGGCTCCCTCCTGTCTATAAAGCCCTTCCTCCTCCTGTTTTTTTTTTGTTTCGGGATAGCAGCCGAACGAGTAGACACAGACGCGAAGCTTCAGTACCTTCCCATGCACCTGTTTTGAATACCTTGCACGAATGTCTGGTCAATGTCGTCAAACGTCATCGACTTGGGACAGGTGTCAAAGCTAGTAACGTTCCAAAATCTTCAAAGTGAAGTCATTCAGAGTAGTTGCAACATTTCAACAGCAAATCAGGATCATGCTGTTCTTTCGAGATGGAAAAAAAACTATAGTGTCTTGACATTTTAGTTGAGGTCAAGGCCACTGATCTGAAGCCAGGCCAATTACTGCACGTTTTACCGTGTTGAGTGAAGGATATTCAATGTGTGGTAATTTTTCACATAGAAAATGGTCAAGCATACGCAACAAGCATTCTGGTTTTAAAATATGCCAAACGCCAGCAACACATGATCAGGTTAATCAGGTCATCAGATCATCAGGTCATCAGGTCAACACATGCTCAGGTATCATGTATCTTCTGCAGAATACTACCTTCTACATAACGTTGCCGTTCGTTGTGAAGACATATCCGAATTTGGTTTCAGCGCCGCCCAAGTCGTGCGACGTAACACTGGACGGCCAACCAATGACCTGAGATGACTTGGACTTGTGTGAGCTGAACGCATTTGACCTTTGTATGGACTTACTTTCGAAGCAGTGTCTATTTAGCCAAAGGCTGAAGTCATCGTATTATCAATCTATATGTTGTCCCAGTGTGACCAAATGTCAGGTCACGAGGTCAGAAGCTTGACCGTTCACGATGTTTCGGTACCATATCAGTTATTCTTGGGAACACAATTTTGATACTGCAAAGGTGATGCACCGGAAGTATTCAAGCTGGAACTTACTTGACCTGACCATATGACCTGACCATATGGTGTGATCTGACCTGACCATAGAGTATTCGGGTGTCAATCCGATACAAATACTTGTGCTTGAATAGTTCTATTGGAAGGACGAGATACATATATTGCTATCTCCCAGGTCATTCTACAAAGTAAAGGTCATATAACTGGGTTGACCTATTGACATTCAGAGACCTCAGCACGGCCGAACATGGAGACATAAGATGTGATATGAGCTATAGGCTATATTGGCTTGCCAATTAAATTTGCCATGTCTCTAACATGCATAGTTCGGAATCCAGTTTTCCAGACCGGCAACAGCGGCCGACACTACACGGGAGCAGGCCGGGCGCGCCCGTGTGGCCAGACTGGGCCGGACGGCACCCACTCGCCTTGAGAAAGTCGTCCTGCACGATCTCCAGCAGGGCCTGCGACTGCGCTCTGGTGCCGGTGACGCGGAACGAGGCGGGCAGAGGGCTGCGCAGTGTGGCCATGAACTGGTCCCACTCGGACTCCGGCACCACCGCCTGCCGCTGCCGGTCAGAGAGCACCGCGACCGTCACATGGAGCGACTGTTCACACGGTGGGAGAGACTGTTCACACGGTGGGAGAGACTGTTCACACAGTGGGAGACTGTTCACACGGTGGGAGTGACTGTTCACACAGTGGGAGCGACTTTCACACAGTACGAAAGACTGTTCACACAGTGGGACTGTTCACACAGTGGGAGAGATTGTTCACACAGTAGGAGAGACTGTTCACACAGTGGGAGCAACTGTTCACAAAGTGGGAGTGACTGATCACACAGTGGGAGTGACTGTTCACACAGTGGGAGTGACTGATCACACAGTGGGAGCAACTGTTCACACAGTTGGAGAGACTGTTCACACGGTGGGAGAGACTGTTCACACGGTGGGAGGGACCGTTCACACGGTGGGAGCGACTGTTCACACAGTGGGAGCGACTTTCACACAGTACGAAAGACTGTTCACACAGTGGGAGAGATTGTTCACACAGTAGGGGAGACTGTTCACACAGTGGGAGCGACTGTTCACACAGTGGGAGTGACTGATCACACAGTGGGAGTGACTGTTCACACAGTGGGAGTGACTGTTCACACAGTGGGGGTGACTGGTCACACAGTGGGAGCAACTGTTCACACAGTGGGAGAGACTGTTCACACGGTGGGAGAGACTGTTCACACGGTGGGAGGGACTGTTCACACGGTGGGAGCGACTGTTCACACAGTGGGAGCGACTTTCACACAGTACGAAAGACTGTTCACACAGTGGGAGAGATTGTTCACACAGTAGGAGAGACTGTTCACACAGTGGGAGAGATTGTTCACACAGTAGGAGAGACTATTCACACAGTAGGAGCGACTGTTCACACAGTGGGAGTGACTGATCACACAGTGGGAGTGACTGATCACACAGTGGGAGCGACTGTTCACACAGTGGGAGTGACTGTTCAAATGGTGGGAGTGACTGTACATGGTGGGAGTGACCATTCACACAGTGGGAGTGACTGTTCAAATGGTGGGAGTGACCGTAAATGGTGGGAGTGACTGTTCACACATCTATTCCAAGACATTTATTCCATCAATTTATTCACATATTTATGTATTTAGTTTTATTTACATATATATTTATATATTTATTTAGTCATTCAATCCAAGACAGCAGATGGCTTACATTAATTTTACAATCTGTAAGTCTCCACGACGGACAGCTAAAACCATACAAGAACACAGACCTAAACAAAGCCACATGCTGCTCCATATGTGTGGAGCCGAACTACATGGTCACCGCTTCACCATCCAGTGTCGTCTGGACCAGCTGGTGCTCTACTGCAGCGGCAGTGCTGTCCGCAGCTGCCCGGTCCACACTGAGGTCATGACAGCTTGGTGTGCAGCACCACGCCCAATACTGAAGTATTTTGGACCCATGTCTGGCCAGTCGGGTCTGGGCCACTGGTCTAGGAGGCAGACTACTGGTCTGGATATGGACCGTTCGCCTGGGTCCTGACCACCATCCCAGCAACAAGACCAACATGCAGTAATCACAACCATGGAAGGAGACAGCATTTAATGTGAAGTCAATTTGCCACGGACCAGGAAACTGCTTACTGGTTGAGGAGTCTGAAAAAAAAAATATTTATTTGAATATTGAACACTCCAAGGACGTTTGCCGTGGAACGTCATACAAGCGCAGCCAAGAATGCTATTCTAGGGGCATCGTCAATACCAACACTTACCTTATAGAACTCCTCAAACTTTTTGTTTTCCTTGACAATGTCTTCGTAGCCAGCGCCACGAATGGGTCTCCCGCCCTGGTGGTAATCAACAATGCATCAGGTGTAAGGGTTATGATAATCGTTGGAGTTTAGGGCTGCATCAACTGAGTCGATCGGGCGCTAAATGACCAATGCAGTCGATGCGCAGTCCCAAATAACTAACTAACTGAGTCGGTCATGCAGCAGTTGTGATAATCGCGATCAAGCTTCATCACCAACGCGATAAAGCACCCAACCTGCTTCAATTATGCTATTACGATGCGAACTACCGATTTGCTTCTTTAGAAATCATTTGGTTTTGCTTATCATATCAGCGTGAGCAGTCAGTCAACGGCTACGATTTACATCGCCCCTTGGAAGTCAGCTAAATACACAGATGTTTCACTCACACACAGCATTCAGCAGAATGCTAGATGGCATAGTTCATTTTATCTCTGGTGCATTCAGCCCATGATATGCATTTTTCTTCAAATGTCGTTATTCCCTAGCAGACTAACTATGATGACAATGACATGAAATACTGAGTGTCCTGATTTTAATTCCATAGCCGAAATTTTAGATGGTAAAAACTAGACATGGACATAAATACCTCATCAATGGTGACATTTGGATTAATATAAGGCTTCTTTCTGCTCCCCCACTTCTTTCCCATCTTGCAAAATTCCTGGAGGTGTCTGTAACATAAATACCTGAAAGGGCACTACAGTTAATTGGTGCATGGTCACTGAACAGCTTCTACACTTGTTTTCATTGTTTTCATCAGGCAAGCTTGTATAACCATGCACCACACACCAAACGTATGGCACATAGCAGACTGCATCACAAGAGTGGGTCAGTGGCATGCAGATCTCGATCGATCTCGACGGTCTTGTTTAATTAACCTTTTGGAGTTCATGGAGTATGTTACTAAAGAAGTAGACAATCAAAGCAGGATGGATGTTGTGTACTTGGACTTTAGCAAAGCTTTTGATAAAGTTCCACATGGGAGGCTAATTCATCAACTACAGCAACATGGGATTGTTGGAAAAGTTCTAGGTTGGATTGAAGCATGGTTGAGGGGAAGGAAACAAAGGGTAATGTTAAATAGATGTTAAATCTGATTGGAAGGATGTTCTGAGTGCAGTACCACAGGGCTCTGTTCTAGGGCCACTTCTCTTTATCATCTTTGTAAATAACATTGAGGTAGGGCTGAGGAATAGCGTTCAAATTTGCTGATGACATCAAGCTGGTAGGAGTGGCAAACAGTTGTGATCAATCTAGAAATATTCAACTAGACTTGGAGGACCTAAAAAAAAGTGGGCTAATGAAAGAGTGGGCTGAAAAAAGTGCTCAATTTCAACTATGGCAAGTGTAAGGTTATGCATCTGGGGTCTGGAGGTGAGACTTTCAATTATACAATGGGAGGGAGGGAACTAGATGTTATTGAAGAGGAAAGGGACTTAGGTGTGTTGGTTTCAAGAGACCTTAAAGCAGAAAAACAATGTAGCTCAGCTAGGAACAGGGCACTCAGAATGCTGGTACTGGGGCCACTATTGTTCATTATATTTGTGAATAGCATTGAATGTGGCCTAAGCAGTAAGGTTGTGAAATTTGCGGATGATTTGAAGATCTTTAGGGCAATAACAAGGCACAATGAGCAGGTTTTGCTGCAGAACGACTTAGACGAGCTTGTGAAGTGGTCCGAAAAATGGCAAATGAAGTTTAATTTTGATAAGTGCAGTCATGCATGTAGGTAGGCAGAATATGAATGTGCCATACTTGATGGGTGGCCAAGTATTATCTGTGACTCAGCAGGAGAAGGACTTAGGTGTTATTTTGAACACAAAATTGGGGGCATCAGAACAGACCAAAGAAGCCAGGAAAAAGGCACTAAGAATGCTTGGGGCAATACAGAGGAATGTGTCATACAAAAGTGAGGTCATCAGGAAGCTTTACTGTGCATATGTCAGGCCACATTTAGAATACTGTGTCCAAGCTTGGTCCCCTAGTTATGAGAAAGATTGTTGGCTTTTAGAGAGAGTACAAAAGAGGGCAACAAAAATGGTTAATGGTATAGGCAACCTGGCATATGAGGAAAGATTGAAGAAATTGAATATGTTTTTACTTAGATATAGAAGGCTGAGAGGAGATCTCATCGAGGTTTTTAAATTTGTTCATGGTCAGGAACAGGGATATATCAGGGAAATGTTTGAATTTAACAGAAATGATGCAATTAGAGGTCATCAATTCAAAATTAAAGTTAATCACAGCAGGACAAGGTTAAGACAGTCTTTCTTCACCAACAGGGTAGTCGAACACTGGAACCAGCTGCCAGGAACCATTGTCAGTAGCAACACACTGAACATCTTTAAAAACGGCATAAACAATCATTATAAGAATAGGGGGCTTGTTTTTCTGTATTCCAGGGAGGGCTGATATACAGATTTGGTGGGCAACTGGTTCAGTGTCCAAAAGTGCAACCAAGAAGGGCCCTTGTGGCTCATAGTTGCACTGATCTTTTGTCTTTATGTCTTTATGACTCATTAATAGAAGTGTGATATATAAGAGCAAGGAAGTCATGAAAAACTGTACTTAGCTTATATGCGACCCCACTTGGAATATTCTGTACAAGCATGGAGCCCCTACCTAGAAAAACATATAGACATGTTAGAAAGAGTGCAGCACAAAGCAACTATACTCATCAGTGGAATAGGTAACTTAGAATATGGAGAAAGGCTTGTGGCATTAGATACATACTCACTCAAGTATAGGAGATTAAGGGGGGAAATGATTGAAATGTACAAAATTGTTAAAGGACTAGATCAGGTCAATTTGAATGGCACTCTTCAGTTTAGAGTATCACATAGGGGTCATCAATTCAGGTTAGACAAGTTGAGGTGTAGGACAGTTAAGCGACAACATGTCTTCAGTCAAAGGGTTGTTGATCAGTGGAATGGGCTCCCTGCTGATGTTGTGGGGAGTTCCTCATTGAATGTATTTAAAAGTAGGGTGGACAAATTATTTAGACAGGAAAATCTTGTTTTTGAGTTCTAATTTGTGATGGATGGGGTGAGATTTATGTTAAGTAAGTGTGCATGGCATAGACTCCTTTAAGCAGGCATGGATGCAGTTGGAAAATTATTGATAAGGCATTCAATCCACATGTGTTAAGAGAGATCAGAGGAATATGGCTGGATAGCTAGGGTAGATAGGCATTGATAGGTGTGTGGGATATTGGAGGACTGGTTTCCTCAGGATGTGGGATGGTTGGGGTGGGTCCCTTTACCAGGCTTATGGTATCTTCCATTTACAGACTTAACTGGATGGGCTTTTGGGTCTCTTATTAAGTATAAATGCTTTATAACTTTATATAGGGTGTACCTAGCAATGGATTCAGTACCTTCCTTCGGGATGTGATACTGATGAGATTGTCTATGGTAGCACAATGGGTATGATGGGAGGAGTTTGTAATTGTTGAGTGTGTTATGCAATAGCAAGTGAATGGTGCTAGATAGGCTGGGATACATAGCTCCCTAGGAACTTGAGATAAGGGATTGATTGGGGTGAGAGTATGTACATCTCTAGTACCTTTTCTAGACAGGCTTAACCCAGATGGGCCCCTGTGGCTCTTATTAAGCCTTAACACTTAATGACTTTATGACTTAAGGTGTTTTTATAATTATTTTTCGAATACCACATTTATGAACATGATTCAGCAGATATGACCACTCATTTCCTCTGCACATGCTATCATTTCAGTTGATGAAAGTGAGCCATTCCAATACTTCATCATCCATTCCACACTGCTGTTATCTGTGTCATAATGTATCCCTCCTTCTTAACCTGGTGTTTCTCAGATGTGATGAAGAAATATGTAACACTCCTTCCTTACAAGCAGATTCAATACACTTTCACATCAAACATTAAATTCCAGCTTTCATTCGTTGTTGTTATTGGGGTTTAGGGGTGCATCAACTGTCCAGCTTTCATTCCATATGTATTGCATAAACTTGTGACTTGATATGCCACAAGAAAGGAAAATGGCTGCAGTCAGGACAGAATGAATTGATGTAATCACTAGGCAATTTTACATCTGCAATTTGTTCTCCGATCTAGTGGCTTTAGATCCTCCAAAGCCATTTTTGGCTTCAACTAAAACATGCCAGATATTCTCTAAAAAAACTATGTCATTCAGCATTTAATATTAAGAAGAATTGGTTTCAATTAATTTTTGCACCTTTTTCATGGACAATTATTGTTTGGTGGTCGAAAGAAAAGAGTGTTAGACTGAGTGTCTTTAGTATAATTTTAATCAACCATTTTATATTCCAAAACCAAAACAATATGAGAATCAGTCATTACACAAGCATCCTACTTGTGAGTTGTGTTGTGGATGTTTATTATTTGTAGGGTGTGAGCATGTCGGGAGTATCAAGTACGAATGCACCATGTTTGTTGGGATCATACTAAGTCTTCTGGGTAAATTTTTCTTAAAAGGTGTTTTTGGAATTTTTGGATTTTTTATCTTGGAATACCATGTTTATGAAACGTGATTCGGAAGATGCGACCACTCGTTTTCTCCGTAAATGAGTACTTTTCAATTTGAACGATGACGTCATAGTCACGTCGGTATGGTATGATGACATCATAGGCATGGCACTGAGGCTTCGATTGGCTAACGCTACAAACGTTCACATACCTTAATGAGATGCTACCCTATGGTTCCAATCTTTATCTAACCACAGATTGATAAAGCACACAACTTGCCACGGTTCCCGGCGGGTTCCGTCAAGAAAAGTTCCTTTGCAGTCGCTTGTGACGAACCCACACCTCTTCTTCTCCTTACTTCTGGCAACACGAAACATCTCGGTGCACTCCCACCGATGCCTACTCTCCTGCAACCTGCAGGCCTTGGAACATTCAGAGCAGACAACTCTGGCAGGAAGAACTATGTGGCATCTAAGGAAGTCTAAGCTTGCTTAGTTGTCCTTATAGCAAAGTTTGATTATATCATATGGGACTGGATGACAACCCACACACACCGAAGCCATTTTCGCAGTTAAACAGATCCCAAAGTGATATTGACAAGTCTGCTTCTGCTCGTTTTGCCTCACGATTTCAAACACATAGTATGATAATTAATAATTAAATAGGAAAATCTAACCTAGCATAATACAATCTACTCTTATCTAAACTAATATAAACTCATATTTTATTTAAAAAACACAAGCGTAATGTTTATCGTGACGGACAGCGAAGTGATATTTAAAAGAGTCGGCTTCTGCTCGGTCTCATCGTCTTTCCTCACAACTTCCAACAAGCAGTATGATAATTAATAATTAAATAGGAAAACCTAACCGAACCTAATGTAATACAATCTACTCTTATCTAAACGAATACAAACTCATATATTATCATTTAAAAACACAAGCATAATATTTATAGTGATGTCATCTGTATGTCACAGCTCCGAGCCGTGCTCTGTTTAGTTTCTTTCGGCATTCTGGTGGAATAGTAATGGTGTGTCATCTATGTAGCAAAGAGGCAGAAACGAAGCATTTTCGACATGAAAAGTGTTGAATCAACTGCGTGAAGTGTTGAATGTCCCTTTAATCACATCTGAGAAGTGCCAGGTGAGGGATGGATAAATTATTGAACAATGAACAGCGATGTGGCATATATGGTGCATTATAGAAATTACCGCTAAGATTAACCGAGAAGTAAGAATTTACTGAGAAAACGAATGATCGCATCTTCCGAATCACGTTCATAAACATAGTATTCCGAAGAAAAAAATCCACAAATTCCAAAAACACCTTTTAAGAAAAAAATACCATCTTCTGTGTGTAAGATGTGTGTGGTGTGAAGCCAGAAACCAAGCATTTTTGGTGTGATGTAGTGTTGAATCTAATGCATGGGATGTTGAATTTCTTCTCCATTACACCTGATAAATGCCAGATTACCTAGGGATGGATAAATTATGGCACAGAGAACAGCAGTGCAGTATGGATGGCATGGTATTGGAATGTTCACCATCATCAAACAAAAATTAAACACAAGGAGAGGAAATGAGTGGTCACATAAAGACATAAAGACATAAAGACATAAAAGATCAGTGCAACTATGAGCCACAAGGGCCCTTCTTGGTTGCACTTTGTACACTGAACCAGTTGCCCACCAAATCTGTCAATCAACCCTCCCAGGAATACAGAAAAACAAGCCCCCTATTCTTATAATGATTGTCTATGCCGTTTTTAAAGATGTTCAGTGTGTTGCTACTGACAATTGTTCCTGGCAGCTGGTTCCAGTGTTCTACTACCCTGTTGGTGAAGAAAGACTGTCTTAACCTTGTCCTGCTGTGATTAACTTTAATTTTGAATTGATGACCTCTAATTGCATCATTTCTGTTAAATTCAAACATTTCCCTGAGATATCCCTGTTCCTGACCATGAACAAATTTAAAAACCTCGATGAGATCTCCTCTCAGCCTTCTATATCTAAGTGAAAACATATTCAATTTCTTCAATCTTTCTTCATATGCCAGGTTGCCTATACCATTAACCATTTTTGTTGCCCTCTTTTGTACTCTCTCTAAAAGCCAACAATCTTTCTCATAACTAGGGGACCAAGCTTGGACACAGTATTCTAAATGTGGCCTGACATATGCACAGTAAAGCTTCCTGATAACCTCCTCACTTTTGTATGACACATTACTCTGTATCGCCCCAAGCATTCTTAGTGCCTTCTTCCTGGCTTCTTTGGTCTGTTCTGCTGCCCCAAATTTTGTGTTCAAATTAACATCCAAGTCCTCCTGCTGAGTCACAGATAGTACTTGGCCATCCATCAAGTATGGCGCCTTCATATGCTGCCTACCTACATGCATGACTTTGCACTTATCAAAATTAAACTTCATTTGCCATTTTTCGGACCACTTCACAAGCTCGTCTAAGTCGTTCTGCAGCAAAACTTGCTCATTGTGCCCTGTTATTGCCCTAAAGATCTTCAAATCATCCACAAATTTCAAAACCTTACTGCTTAGGCCACATTCAATGTTCTTCACAAATATAATGAACAACAGTGGCCCCAGTACTGACCCCTGAGGGACTCCACTAATAACATTTTGCCATGATGACTTTGTACCATTTAGCATCACTCTCTGCTGTCTATCTGAAAGCCACAACTCAATCCATTTTAGGATGCTACCTACAATGCCATGGACCTGAATCTGCATAATTAACCGTTTATGGGGTACCTTGTCAAAGGCCTTACTAAAGTCAAGATATGCTACATCAACCTGATTTCCCTGATCAAATTGTTCTGTAGCAAAATTTAAAAAGTCCAAGAGATTTGTGAGACATGATCTCCCTTTTCTAAACCCATGTTGAGTATCTTGAATCAATCTGTTTCCTTCCAGAAAACTAACTATTCTATCTTTGATAATTGATTCGAGTACCTTGCAAACTAGGGATATGAGGCTTCCTGGCCTATAATTTTCAACTTTCCCTCTTTCTCCTTTCTTGAAAATAGGAACTACATTTGCCCTTTTCCAATCTGTTGGAATTTCATTTTGTGAAACTGATCTACAAAATATTATACTAAGTGGAATTGCCAGTTCCTTTTCAGCTTCCCGCAATACCCTAGCATAAATTCCATCAGGTCCTGCTGCCTTGTTTGGCTTTATTTTTCTGATATAATTGAAAACAACATCACTATCAATGAAGTCAACATTGTGTATCTGATCACCTGTCACTGAACTGTGGTTCACGGTTGGCATATTTGTCACATCCTCCACTGTAAATACTGATTTAAACTGCTTGCTCAGCTCCTCAACCATCTCACCATCCTCACTCAATATAGTCCCATTTACTTCCAGTGGACCAATTGTGCTTGAAACTTTACTTAGCTTGTAGAAACTAAAGAACTTTTTACTGTCCCCATTACAGTTCCTAGCCAAATCTAATTCTTTTGCCCTCCTTGCTGCTCTTGTTTTCTGCTTCACAGCATCTCTAGCTTTTTGATACGACCTTAGATTTACGATATTTGAAGCTTCCTTAAACATCTTCAGAATTACATTCATAAGCATGGTAGGTACCCATTAAAAAGTCCAGAAATTCCCAAAACACCTTTATGCAGAAATTTAGCTTCATTCTTCGGGATATGGAAACTTTTGAGATGTAAGCAACTCAGTAAATTTGTGCTGTAAGCTGTTTGATGGATTCTCCAAACGCCACGCTGCACATCTCGCGGTGGATTTGGGGTCCCTCCATCTCCCGGAATAAGTACACCGAGTTCGAATCACTCCTTTTGGTAAGATTATGGGTTGGAATTGAGACTATTATTAATTCAACCTAACTGATGAAATGGTCGCCACAACGCCAATGCTTTGCACTTGCACACCCGCCCCACTCTCATTCTTCATTCGCCACACCTCATGCGATTATGCCGCTTCTATGATTTCTGTTACGTCCGCTACGTTTTGCTAATTGCTGCCATATGATGGTATTGTGCCATATTTGACGTCTTGAAGTGCTTCGCAAATGAGCTTTCTGAGAAAATTATGAATCTAATTTGAACAGTACTTCCCCTCTTCCAGCACCCTCCAGTCGAAAAGAAATCCGGATGTCTCTAAGCTTTAATGTATCTTATCTTTCGCCAAAGCAGCTCCACAGATTCGCTACTGAACCGAGGCGCTGGTTCGGTGTTGTTTTTACGACTCTTTGCGCATGTTTAGTCTCCTGAAGTGTTTTAGTGTCGGAGCATTTCCTTGTGCCCAGACACGTTTTTGAGACCGCGATGTTCGACGTTTTATATGTTCTAGGAGGGAGCGGTGTGGTTCGATGGCTCTGCTGCACTTATTTATTGCCCGGAGTGTTTTTAGGACAATGCTGTTTTTCGGACCCAGTCTGCTTTTCACGTCCTGATGCAATCTTTACGAACTTCTTGTGCTTTGAAGGACCCGGCGCGTTTCGAGGGCATCCCGCGTGCTTTCGATGCGTTCCGGTTTGCTTTAGGGTCCTGCAGATATTTGCAAGCCCGGTCACTTTTATATCACTCTTACGACTTAGAAGCGTTTCACTTCATTGAAGGGTGGTTCTATATCATTTTGGGACCACCTTGATTTTGGCCACATCATCGCAGACTTTTCCAAACCCAATACTGGGCGTAGGAACGAACGCCTGTGAAAAGTGTAGGGGACCAGGGTCAAAATGTCACAGGGAAAATTGATTGAGATAGCGAAAAGTTACAAGGAGGGTGATGGTGCCTCATCACCCATGAATGATGAAACCGAAATGAACGTCATGAACCCAAGCATCTACGGCGTGGAACGTTGGTAAAATGTCCGCACCGTATCCATGGATGGCCATTGTGGTTGTTGTCCGTCCTCAGCTGGGAAAAGCCATCATTTTTCGTTGTTAAATATCCGCCTCTCAGTTGGAACATGGCTACTGGGCAACATGTAATAACATGCGTACCCTTGTCCCCTCTTATACAAATTATGGCTGCAATATTAGGAATCTCATTTGTCTCTCAGCCGTCGTTAGCTGAATGAATCGGCAGGTGATCTGGGTGCTGTGTGGTGGCGAAACTAAACCAACGCACGCATAAATGGTGCTCAGATGTTTGGTGGGCAAGTACCATTAGCTTCTTCATAACCATCTGGTGGACTATTCGTTGCGATGCATGGTCTAAATTAAAGGCCTGAAAGAAAGCACGCTGGCGCAGGATGTTTTTCTGCTGACAGCCAACACAAAAGGCCGTTCGAAGTGCTGCCGTCTCGACGCACGGTCGTTCGTTCCCCGATTGTGCTGGTTATCAGTGAAGGCACATCGTGCACACGAACCCAAACGTCTCGGCTACATCGCTACGATATCGCAGCCACCTCTGCCATGGCCAACACCAGCTCCGCTTCACGTCATTCGCTTCACGTCGTTCGCGACACGAACACTCAAACACAGAATTGATTTTATTTTTATATTAAAATATCTTCTGTTTTATCATAAAAAGCGCCCGGATGTGGCGACGTACGATCGGCTCCCTGGCGCGCCGTCACCTCCCACCGGGCCCGACCGCCACACACTACCTGCGTTATTACACCTAGCTTTAAATAATGCGGCCGCGCGCGCCGCCGCCGTCGCCTCCTCTCGTCGTCGTCGTCGCAGTTCGCTATGCGTGTTGGGCGCGCGCCGAGTGCCGCTGCGGCGCCTCTCGCTCGTCATTGGGCCACGGGCGTGGCCGGGAGCAGCCATCACGCGGCCGGCGAGGCCGGCGAGGCCGCCGCCGCCAGCTGCAGACAGGCGGCCACGCCGGGCGCGCTCTCCCGCCAGTGGCGCACCGCCGGCTCCGTCACCAGCTGCAGCTGCAGCAGCTGCCGCACCAGCTGCCGCAGCACGCCTGCCGACACACGGCGGCACCGGTCAGCACGCGCAACAGCGCAACAGGTCGGCACTCACTGACCGCCGGCCGGCGGACGCAGCAGTGGACGGCGGGGCAGGGCGGCCGGAGCAGCCGGCACTCAGCTGCCGCCGCCGCCGGATGACGCCAATTACCGGGGTCAGACAGGTCGGCTCTCGCAGCCGGCAGTCGTGGCGCTCGATTCCAGTGGCGAATGGCTGGACGGATCTACGCTTGCCCGTGCGTTACTCGAACAGCGAGCCATTGCTCGTAGAGTGGCGGGTAGCAGGCAAATACGTCGAAATCATGGATGATGTCGAGACACTTGGGCGATATGACAGGAAAAAGGCGGACAAGATGATATTGCCAGATGGACACGCATGTGATGCCAAGCTTGTGATGGCGGATATGCCGGCAATTAAATATTCCGGACGTAAATGGTAAAATGGTAAAAAATAACAGTGACCACAGTTGTTAGTCGTGCAGTTAATGGAACTCAATTCAGGGAGTGAAAACTTTGTAAGCAGGCCAAATCAGATTACTGATAGGCATCATTTTTCGCAAAGCATCGAAATTACAGAACATTGCAGCGAGCGGAGCTCGACTGAAGACAAGCTTAGAGATCAAATCAGAACGATCCATGGAAGTAGAGATACTGTAACCATATAAATGTTAGGAGCAAGATTGTTTTTATTGTCGATCGAAATAAGAACGTGCAAGGAATAAAGCGAATGTGAATTTAATGCAAATTTATATAAAACCCGCATTCGCCTTTCACTAGGCGCAGTCACTTCGCTCCAGGCTGAAACAGTTCGCGTTATTCAGTTCTTGCATTGCAACAGTAAAATGTATTACATGCAACAATATTCGGCACAACATTCGGCAACCATCACACAAATCAATACCGACATACCAAAAACAAGCCAACAACACAACAACATCCTAACAAGCATGTGGCAGAAGCGTCACCGAACTGTGCCGCCGGGGCAGATGAGGGGACACGTACCGGCGGGTGAGCCCAGGTAGCCGGCCAGTGTGTGCTGGCGGGTGAGGGGACACGTACCGGCGGGTGAGCCCAGGTAGCCGGCCAGTTTGTGCAGGCAGGTGAGGGGACACGTACCGGCGGGTGAGCCCAGGTAGCCGGCCAGTTTGTGCAGGCAGGTGAGGGGACACGTACCGGCGGGTGAGCCCAGGTAGCCGGCCAGTTTGTGCAGGCAGGTGAGGGGTCACGTACCGGCGGGTGAGCCCAGGTAGCCGGCCAGTTTGTGCAGGCAGGTGAGCAGCAACAGCTGTCTGTCGGCCGTGTCCAGGTGGCCCCTCAGCAGGTCGGCGTGACGCTCCAGGCGGGACGGCAGCACCGTCATCGTGTCGTGTTCTGTCGGCACCGCCGGCGTCAGTGGCGTCATCGTGTCGTGTTCTGTCGGCACCGCCGGCGTCATCGTGTCGTGTTCTGTCGGCACCGCCGGCGTCAGTGGCGTCATCGTGTCTTGTTCTGTCGGGCACCGCCGGCGTCAGTGGCGTCATCGTGTCGTGTTCTGTCGGCACCGCCGGCGTCATCGTGTCGTGTTCTGTCGGCACCGCCGGCGTCAGTGGCGTCATCGTGTCGTGTTCTGTCGGCACCGCCGGCGTCATCGTGTCGTGTTCTGTCGGCACCGCCGGCGTCAGTGACGTCATCGTGTCGTGTTCTGTCGGCACCGCCGGCGTCAGTGGCGTCATCGTGTCGTGTTCTGTCGGCACCGCCGGCGTCAGTGGCGTCATCGTGTCGTGTTCTGTCGGCACCGCCGGCGTCAGTGACGTCATCGTGTCGTGTTCTGTCGGCACCGCCGGCGTCAGTGGCGTCATCGTGTCGTGTTCTGTCGGCACCGCCGGCATCAGTGGCGTCATCGTGTCTTGTTCTGTCGGCACCGCCGGCGTCAGTGGCATCATCGCGTCGTGTTCTGTCAGCACCGCCGGCGTCAGTGGCGTCCGCGCCACGGCGGCCGGCAGCCGCAGCAGCACAGGTCACGGCGCTGCTTGTGGTCGGCTGTTTGGGCTTCAGAGTACATCGGCTACCGTGGCCACGTAGCGCCGATAAATTTATCGATCTTAGAACAGCTTGGCTGCTAGTATCCAATAGTTGGTTGGTTATTTGGGCTTTACACCGCAGCGACCGTTATCACTTCGCGGCCAAAATAAATTGAATAGCTCGGTACTGCTATTCGAGAGCTAAATCACCTCAGTATAAGTTAATATAAGTCGTAAAGCATGCACTAATATACTATGCTACAAGTCTAGGTCATCAGCAGGCTTAGGTTACTGAAATTAGAATATGGGAGAGAAAAGCGCATCATTGCTTAGAACTTCTTAAAGCGAAAGCATGTCCTTACGTTCAGCATTCCAACATTCTGAATACAAATGTTCAGCCACCACGAATTCCACTTTTAAGAAGTCCTAAGAGAACTCTTTGGCACCACGTGGCATTATAAGCTCTCAATATCGAAAAGCACGGCGCCTAGATGGCGTTTCCCATAGAAGTTGCTCCTACTTCAGCACAGTGTTATCAGAATTCAGTATGTCATCCATGTCGCTCCTGCTCTTACAAAAACAAAAACAAAAACTTCGTAACAAGGCCGTGATGTTCCAGACGCTAGGAGAGTTGCAGACGCCAGGGTCAAATTGCATTTAACACCATCAATAGCTTGCCAAGAGCAGGTGTTAAGGAAACCTGGCGACAGTCCATACGGTACCAATTTTCCGGACCTAAAGAAGCAGGGCCATTGTTACATGTCTTCCACGATTTGGTTGGTTGGTTATTTGGACTTACGGGCGCATCGACTGCGTTGGCCATGTACCGTCCATTCCACGATAAGGTTAATTAATTAGTTAGTTATTTTGAGTTTACGGCACACTGATAACCACGGCCATGGAGCGCTAATTTCCACGATTTAGGGAATAGCCATCGTTACCATGATTATTAAATGAGCGCCCTTAACCTCAAATAACCAACCAACCAAGTTATTAAATGGGCGCAAAATAATATCATGGTCACGCACGGAGGGAGATGTATGTAGGTGATGTAACTACATAATTATTCACCCTTCCGTACCCTCCACCACGCCTGGAAGCCAATCGCATATATTAGCTCGGACTGGGGATATGGCTGCTTGCACGACAAATACCTGGACGTGGAGAGATGGAGTGAACAAAACACGTTACCGGGCGGGCTGCGCGTCACTGTCACGAAGGAACGCTGGCTCAGTGGTGCCGGTTAGACTCTTCCAGCAATTGCGTGAGTAGTTGGGATTTTTGGGCGCGCCAGGTGCTTGTGCTATATTGCGCCAACAACTAACATGTTAGAAGTACTTCAGGAGATAAAACGAAATGTGTAGAAAAGCGATGACAGACAACGCGAGTACACATACAGAACCAATCAGCACAATCAGCACTGGAGATGGTGCGTGCAGGATTAGACACAAGTCACTCGGTCTTAACCATGTCAGTTGTGTTGCAAAGAAAAACATTGCAGACATAGTTCACAGTACTGCACCGGCTTCAAGCAAGTGCGATCCTAGGCTCGTCGGTGACGTCGACGGAGCGAGTAAACTCGCCATCGCTGACCACTGATACAGTGGGTGGCAGTCAGCTGAACTTCAATCTGATTCTCCTAATGCAAGACCGTACCGGAGAACCAGGAGCAGATTGGTTCGTCGAGCAACACGATCACGCCAGGAGGCCCGCTTTGCTTCCCGTGCTGTGCGACGTGCGTGGGCCCTGGCGCGTCTGAACGCCACGGTTGGCGGTGGTGCCGCTGCGATAAAATGACCGAAGCACGAGTCGCCTGGCTCGAATCATCCCAGCATTTGTCCGTTCAACAGGACGCTGCTGTACGACAGGGATACCCTGGGCCGTGGCACGTTCTAGGAACACGTGCAGCTCACACCGAAACCGGCTGACTCCCAGAATCGACACATAAAGCAACAGCGGACCCGGGACAGCCGCAGACCATCACCTGTCAGCAGCGGACCCGGGAAAGCAGCAGACTCTCACCTGTTAACCGCGCACCCTCACCTATCACAATGGCGTTGAAGCAGACGGCGGCGGCCAGGTCGGCCGAGAACTCCGAGTGGTGGCGCTGCTCGACCGGAAACTGCTGCTCCAGTCGCGCCGCCAGCGAGCCGCCGTCGGCCCGCACGTCCAGCACCAGCGCGCGCAGTCGCTCCGCGTCTGGCGCACGCTCCAGGGGCACCGGTGCCGCCGCGCCGGTCGGCAGGACGAACTCTAACTGGGCCTGCCGGTACAGTCCGGATCAGCGCCGCAGCCAACATTCTCTGCCTGCATGCATGTAGGCAGACACGCACGCACATAATCTGCGCAGTCCATAGCCACAGCCAGCACAGCACAAACAGTTGGTTGGTTGGTTATTGGTTTTTACGACACGTCGACCTTTGAGTCATATAGCGTCGCCAATCTCTCACGCCGATTGGTCGCGGGCGAAGAGTAGCGACAGGTGAGACTCGAACCCACAATCTTTCGATTGTGAGACGAACATTTTACCCCTAGACCATGGGCGCTAAATGACCTCGTAGTCGGCGCGCCCTGAAGCCCAAATAACTAACTAAAAAATTACCCCTAGACCACTCGTCCCCACAGCACAAACATCACACATTTTCTATCGGAATGGTATAAGCCGATGACCAGTATGAAGCTGTCACAATTCGGATGAATAAATCAGTGGCAACTTCTGGTTTATTGTTGCCAGTTAGCCACCGGAATGTAGCCTTGCTATCCGAGGCAGATTGGCATTTATACTAAACGATAGCATCCGCCGAGGACAGCACCCAGTCGTACACAATAGTGACACGAGCTCAGAACGGTATTTTTTAGAGACAACAGTCGGTGTAGTGAAATATGCAATTTCGGTAGAAATCAGCATGTTATCAAAACTTGTTTCAACCTGCGCAAAAACAGCTCTGCATGTTGTCGGAATTGAGGCACATAAAATCAGACAATGTTGAATGGAAACAACAGCTGCGAGGTGCATATCATTACCAATTCCACGAGTACTCTTGTGTTCCTGGGGGAAAATTATATATTTATCTTGGCACGTCATAGTCCGCCTGCCATACGACCAACCTTTTGGACGTCATTGCAGGTGTTGACATCTTCCATTTAATAGAAAAGGCACTTCAAGACTGGATACAACACATGGTGGCACCCCATTGCTTATCACGCGCACCCAGTCAGCCTTTTTCCGGTATAGGTGGTGGTGTGCGGGCACCGATTGGCTCAACAACGTATCACTTTACGGCTGTTTTGGTGACCATCAGCTCATGGGCAGAAGCTGGTGTAGTCGGGTTGGCGGACGAAATATGAGCCGCACACATCAAATTAAATGCGATGTGGATTCTTCTGGCCGCATATACGCCAGATATATAGTGTACGCCACATCAGCTCAGTAAAATTCAGTTCAATTTTATCAGCTCGTATCAAGCTTGGTCAGTTTAATCCAGCTTGGGTCAGCGCAGCTCAGCCCATTTCGAGTCAGACCCTACCAGACAGTGTCAGACTCGGTCCGGTCAGGCCAGACCGGATCGGATCAGGTCAGGTCAGACCGGGGCCGGCCGACCAGACAGTGTCAGACAAGGCCCGGTCAGGTCAGGTCAGACCGGGACCGGCCGGCCGACGCACCTCAGTCAGCAGTCGGACGTGGTCCTCGGCGCCAAACAGGCGCGTCCAGTCGGTGTCGGGCGGCGCCACCTGGCGCACGCCCCGATCGCCGGCCAGCGCGGCGACGCGCCGCAGCAGCGCCAGCGCCAGCGGCGCGCCGCCGCCGGCCGCCACGCAGTCGGCGGCGGCCGCCGCCAGCGCCGACAGCGTGACGCCGGGCAGCGCCAGCAGCGGCGGCGCCAGCATCTGCGCCAGGTTGGTCCAGGTGGCCGGCACGTCGGTCACCAGGTCGGCGGCCACGTCCAGCAGCCGCTTGGCGCCGCGCAGGTAGGCCGCCGCCGGCAGCATGGCGCGCTCCAGCAGCAGCGTGTGCAGCTGTCCGACGGCCGCGCGCTCGGACGCGTCGCGCACGTCCACGAACGCGTCCATGCTCTCGGTCACGAACGTGTGCAGCGTCGCCGCGTGCAGGTGGGTCGCGCAGTCTTCGAGTGTCACCTGCCGGACCGGGTCACACCGAGCTATTACACGTGTTATAAATGTGACACCGAACCAAGACGGAGACAGATAGAGATATAGACAGACAGAGACAGAGACAGAGACAGAGACAGAGACAGAGACAGAGACAGAGACAGAGACAGAGACAGAGACAGAGACAGAGACAGAGACAGAGACAGAGACAGAGACAGAGACAGAGACAGAGACAGAGACAGAGACAGAGACAGAGACAGAGACAGAGACAGAGACAGAGACAGAGACAGAGACAGAGACAGAGACAGAGACAGAGACAGAGACAGAGACAGAGACAGAGACAGAGACAGAGAGAGAGAGAGAGAGAGAGAGAGAGAGAGAGAGAGAGAGAGAGAGAGAGAGAGAGAGAGAGAGAGAGAGAGAGAGAGAAAGAGAGAGAGAAAGAGAAAGAGAAAGAGAAAGAGAAAGAGAAAGAGAAAGAGAAAGAGAAAGAGAAAGAGAAAGAGAAAGAGAAGGAGAAGGAGAAATAGAAAGAGAAAGAGAAAGAGAAAGAGAAAGAGAAAGAGAGAGAGAGACAGAGGCACAGACAAAACATCGAAAAGCATTCAAATTGCTGCACCAAATTGTTAGATGACTGAAACAAAGCATTCAAATTGCTCAGTGGCTAGCCGTATTTTGCAAACCGAAATCAACCAGCCAACAACACGGTGGCCGTCACATTCGTCACGACATGGCACGCTCGTCGCCGCCCAGCATGACGGCCAGCGGCGGTGCGTGGCTCCCGCCGCCGCTCACCTCGACGTCGCCGTTCTGCTTGAACTCGCCGACGATGGCGCACGCCTGGCGGCGCAGGTAGTCGTCGGTGGCGTCGGCCGGGCCGCGGAAGCAGGAGGCGGGCGGCGCCGGCGCGCCGCGGTCGGTCGAGCGCGCGCGGTCGGCGGAGCTGCCGCGCGAGTCGGACCGCTCGCCCGAGTCGGCGCGGCTCGGCGTCGCCGACAGGCGCGTGGCGCTCGGCGGCCGCGCCGTCTCCTCGCCGGCGCCGCGCAGCAGCTGGAACCGGTTGGCGGCGGGCGCGGCCGCCGGCCGGCCGCCCTTGGCGCCGTGTGACCAGCCGCCGCCGCCGCCGGGGCCCAGCTTCACCTGTGCGCCGGGTGCCGCCGCCGCGCCGCCGCTCAGCGCGTTCATCACGCGACTAGCGTCGTACCGCGACCGGCCGATCGTGTTCCAGCCGTCGGCGCCACCGGCGCCGCCGCCGCCGCCGCCGCGCCGCCGCTCGCCGCGTCGCCGGTCCTCGGCCTGCGCCAGCGCCGCGTGCTGCTCGGCCGCCTGCTTCTGCGCCTGCATGTGCACCTCCTTGATGGTCATCGGCTTGGCCAGACCCGCGGTGCGCGTGCTGACCCAGTTGTTGTTGCGCATCTCGATCAGGTCCTGCAGCATGAAGCGCGTCCGTGACGACATGTACTTGCTGGAGGCGAGCTCGCGCAGCTGCTTGAACTGCGCGTCCAGGTTCGCCTGACGTCCAACTTCGCTCTGCTCCAGCCTCTGGCCAATGGTGGTCATCAACTTGCACATGCACTCGTACGAATCCTCGTGCTTGTCGTCGAGCAGCTTTTTGATACACTGCAGCATGATTCGGTGTGTGAGCATGCCCAGCTTGTACAGTTCACCGATGAAGCGGATGTTGCCGTTGGAACGCAGCCGCATCTTGCGAGCTTCCTCGTTGAGCGCGCGCGTCTTCTCCCGGCGCACCGTCTCGTCGGTCTCGGCGTCGATCTCCTGCGGCAGGGCACCGCGTCACCGCCGGCTGGCGGCATGCCGTCACCGGCAGAGGCGCCGACAGACTGAGACGTACACCTGCCACAGCCACACACACCCATCCCGCGCCGGCAGACACACAACGACACTGGAACAACGCACACACACGGACGAACAATGGAACAATGGCTGAACGGAGGTCCTGCAAGCATACCTATTGGACATCGGCTTCTAGCCATGCACAAGGTGATGCAGCAATTGTATGAGGAGACTCTCAATAAGAAACAGGGAAGCAGGTCATGGGGGATGTAGCTGATAAAGAGAGAAGTCTTGCAGGCAAGGGAAGGAATAGTTTATCATGTTTTTATGTCAATGCCAGAAGTATTAGGAACAAAATTGGGGAACTGCATGCCTATATGTTGTCTGAAAAGCTAGATTTGGTATGCATAACGGAAGCATGGAGTTAATGAAAGCATTTTTGGAGACAACTTGCAAGAATTTGAATTGACAGGCTACAACATGCATGCTTATCAAAGGAAGGCAAGGATAGGAGGAGGTATACTCTTGCATGTCAGACAAGTAATGAAATGTCATTCCATAGAGGATAGTGTACATAATGAAGGAGTAGAATCCTTGTGGTTAGATATCATTCTGAAGAATGGAACAAAATTTAGGAATGGGGTATTCTATAGACCTCCAGACCAGAATGAAAACACGGACAGGTTGATGCAGGAAGAGATAAGTAGGAGAGTGCAGGAGAGAACTGTTTTGTTGGGGAATTTCAACATAACAGGATTGGGAAGCAAAAGCATATGTCTAAACAAATCAGGAAGAAGTTCAATGGATTGTTTTGAGGAAAATTTATTATTTCAAATGATACATGAACCTACAAGGGAAATGAAATATTAAATATTGTGCTTACTAATCAGGAAAATTTTGTACAAAATGTGAACATAGTAGAGACCTTGGGTAATAGTGATCACAACATTATACACTTCTCATTGTATGTTGGAAGTGTAGGAGGCAATAAGACATTGATTCCAAATTTTGCTAAAGGGAATTACAATGAGTTCAGGATCTTCCTGAATTAAATTCATTGGGAAGACTTATTGAAGGGCTTAGATGCTTATGAAATGTGGAGAATGATAAAATATATACTATTTCAAGGTCAGGAGGATAGGTTCATTCCCAATAAGCAAATTAGATTAACCAGGGTTAAGTACCCTTTATGGCTGACCAGGGAAGTAAAGCATTTACTGGAGTCAAAGAAACAGGCATTCAATAAATTAAATATGCTAGCTCTGAGGTAAACCTCAAATCATATAAAATAGCTAGAAATAAAGTTAGGAGGTGGGTTAGGGCATCTAGAAGACTGGCTGAAATCAAATTAGCTCGGGAATGTTCAGCAAGTAATGCTAAGAAATTTTTTAGTTTCTACAAATTTAAGGCTAAAAAGTGTAGTGTAGGACCACTGGATACAGATGGGGAATTAGTGGTTGATGATTGTGATATTGTGGAATCCCTAAGTAAGCAATTCTCATCAGTGTGAAAAGAATTATCATCTAAAGAGAATTCTGGTAGAATAGAAACAACTAAATCTTATGCTACGACAGGTGATAGGTTGGAGTATCTTACAATAACTACAGAAGCTGTAGAAAAGCAGTTGCTGAATATGAAACCTAATAATGCTTCTGGACCCGATGATATATATGTTATGGTTTTAGTAGAGTGTACTAAAGCTTTAGCAGTTCCCCTAGGTATAATTTTCAGGCGGTCTAGGGAATATTCTGAAGTGCCTGAAGATTGGAGAAATGCAAATGTAGTACCAATTTTAAAAAAGGAAGTATTAATTGTGTAGGGAACTACAGGCCAGTCAGTTTGACCTCAATAACTTGCAAGGTACTATAAAATCTGGTTAAACAGAATGTTCAGATTCATCTTAATAGGCACAATCTTTTAAGGGATACTCAACATGGATTTCTATCTCGAAGGTCTTGTTTAACTAACCTTTTGGAGTTCATGGAGTATGTTACTAAAGAAGTAGACAATCAAAGCAGGATGGATGTTGCGTACTTGGACTTTAGCAAAGCTTTTGATAAAGTTCCACATGGGAGGCTAATTCATCAACTACAGCAACATGGGATTGTTGGAAAAGTTCAAGGTTGGATTGAAGCATGGTTGAGGGGAAGGAAACAAAGGGCAATGTTAAATGGATGTAAATCTGATTGGGAGGATATTCTGAGTGAAGTACCACAGGGCTCTGTTCTAGGGCCACTTCTCTTTATCATCTTTGTGAATAACATTGAGGTAGGGCTGAGGAATAGTGTTCAAATTTGGTGATGACATCAAGCTGGTAGGAGTGGAAAACAGTTGTGATCAATCTAGAAATATTCAACAAGACTTGGAGGACCTAAAAAAGTGGGCTGATCAATGGCAGATGTCTTTCAACTATGACAAGTGTAAGGTTATGCATCTGGGATCTGGAGGTCAGACTTTAAGATATACAATGGGAGGGAGGGAAATGGATGTTATTGAAGAGGAAAGGGACTTAGGTGTGTTGGTTTCAAGAGACCTTAAAGCAGAAAAACAATGTAGCCCAGCTAGGAACAGGGCACTCAGAATGCTGTGACTCATTAATAGAAGTGTGATATATAAGAGCAAGGAAGTCATGAAAAAACTGTACTTAGCATATGTGCGACCCCACTTGGAATATTCTGTACAAGCAGAGAGCCCCTATCTATAAAAAGATATAGACATGCTAGAAAGAGTGCAGCGCAAATCAACTAGACCCATCAGTGGAATAGGTAACTTAGAATACGGAGAAAGGCTTGTGGCATTGGATATGTACTCGCTCAAGTATAGGAGATTAAGAGGGGACATGATTAAAATGTACAAAATTGTTAAAGGACTAGATCAGGTCAATTTGAATGGTGCTCTTCAGTTTAGAGTATCATATAGGGGTCATCAATTCAGGTTAGACAAGTTGAGGTGTAAGACAGTTAAGCAACAACAGGTCTTCAGTCAAAGGGTTGTTGATCAGTGGAATGGGCTGCCTGCTGTTGTGGGGAGTTCCTCGTTGAATGTATTTAAAAGTAGGGTGGACACATTTTTTAGACAGGAAAATCTTGTTTTTGAGTTCTAATTTGTGATGGATGGGGTGAGATTTATGTTAAGTAAGTGTGCACGGCACAGACCCATTAAAGCAGGCATGGATGCAGTTGGAAAATTATTGATAAGGCATTCAATCCACATGTGTTAAGAGAGATCAGGGGAATAGGGCTGGATAGCTAGGGTAGATAGGCATTGATAGGTGTGGGATATTGGAGGACTGGTTTCTTCAGGATGTGGGATGGTTGGGGTGAGTCTTTTTACCAGGCTTATGGTATCTTCCATTTACAGACTTAACTGGATGGGCCTTTGGGTCTCTTATTAAGTCTAAATGCTTTATAACTTTACATAGGGTGTACCTAGCAATTGATTCAGCACCTTCCTTTGGGATGTGATACTGATGAGATTGTCTATGGTAGCACAATGGGTATGATGGGAGGAGTTTGTAATTGTTGAGTGTGTTATGCAATAGCAAGTGAATGGTGCTAGATAGGCTGGGATATATAGCTCCCTAGGAACTTGAGATAAGGGATTGAGTGGGGTGAGAGTATGTACATTTCTAGTACCTTTTCTAGATAGGCTTAACCCAGATGGGCCCCTGTGGCTCTTATTAAGCCTTAACACTTTATGACTCTATGACTTAATTAAAGTACCTTGAGTCGTTCTTCACGGTTCAGCTCGCCTGTCTTGTCCTTCTGAAACTCGTCCTGGCACTTACACAGCAGCAGCGCGCGGAAGCTGATCTTCTTGTTGTTCTTGTCCTCCTCGTCGATCTGCAACAGCCGTCACCAGTGATTGTGAAGCCTGCTGTGGAGAGTGGCTGGACAGTGGCGGCGCGAAGTTGTCGCGCAGGTGGCATTACACACATGACGGCCGCCCAGTACACAGACAGCAGGGTATACAGCAGCAGCAGTAAAAATCACACACACACACACACACAAACAGATAAGCGACAGACCAGCCCGACAAGCCGACAAACGTTCACCTGCCAATGCCCTGCAACTGTTTCCGTAAGCGATGACCTCATCTCGGGGCACAACGGCGACAAACCAGCCAGACAAACCGACACACGTTCACCTGCCAACACCCGACAATATTTGCCGTGCGTGTTGACCTCATCTCGGGGCACAACAGAGACTCCAGGGCACACCATCGCTACGGCATCAACAGACACTTCATAGGCCGCCGCCCGGGCACGGCACACCGTTCGCAATACCCGAGCCCAACAGCAGAACGGCAGAACAGCCGATACCCGCCGCTGGGCGGAGCACAGCACCACCGACCACCAACCCACCTCTGTTTTGGACATGGCGGTGCACACGGTGGCGTACTGGGTGGCGTACGACGGCTCGTCCACGGCCTTCTCGAACAGCACGTGGATCATGGTGGCCAGCAGGTCGGCCGTGTTGAACTCCAGCTGGCGAATGTTCTCCGTCAGCCGCTCGATGTTGCTCGGCGTCAGCTTGTTGAGGATGCTCTTGAGCGACTTGACAATGTGCTGCTTGGCGTCCATCTGACCGCCGGCCTCCGACTGCGACTGCGACTGCGACTTGGACACGCCCGGCTTCCAGGCGTTCTCGCTGGTGTGCAGTTTGACGTCGCGGTTGAGGTTGATCTCGATGCGGCGCGGCGGGCCGGGCCCCGACTGCGGGCCGTCCCGTCGACCTGGGCCGCCAGAGCTGCGGCCCCGGTACTGCCGGCGCGCGCGCATGACTCGTCAGCATCGAGGCGCAGCACACCATGTGTCATTAAATGCGAACACCGCGCAAGCGCAAACTACGCCTGCATGGTTTCGCTAACGTCGTGGTTCCTTCACACCAGAAAACTCAGAAAAAAACATTGGCATGGGCCAGTGGATATGTCAATAGACAGCAGGATTTTGGACCGAGGATGTGGACATGCCCCCGGTTGAGTAGCGTTTTCTGCTTGAGTTCCAGAACTTGGACACACCTTGCGGCACCCCGCGGAGGCAGTGTCCATGCACTGGCAGCAGGCAAAATTATAGGCAAAAAATCATGCAATTGAACTGGAATTTTCGGACCAGGCGATGGAACCAGGGACTCCCGCAACAAGTTCTGCTTGGCATAGTACATTGGTTCATAAAACGACCTGAGTGAGAATTTGGGTTGCATCTCCGTAAGGTGATGTCACCTACATTTATACCTTTCTTCCCATTCTAAAGTGGTGCAGCAACTGCAAAATGCCTGCCTAAATGGAAATTTCAGTCGAGGGTAAGCGAGAGCGCTGGTCAAAACCAGTACCAATTGATACACTTAGATGTAGACATTTCTGTTCTGATCTCTCAATATCGCCACTCAACTTGTCCGAACACTTCCTTAGCCCAACACCGTCGACAGGATTCATTTCCCCGCTACATTAATGAAAATAAAAAAACGCCCATTCCGTTGAAGTCTCAACTTGATGAAGTTGAACTTGAAAAAAACGACTCGAACATGCCTTGCTCCCCCGAATGCACATCGTTTACGTGTCAACGTCCCCTGACCGGCATAAGGCATCCTGATCTCTACCTAGCTCGACACTACCCCCACCCCCCACCCCATCAGCTAGTCAAAACGGCGTGGCCCAGCCCCCGCATACACGTACCGACAGATGAGAAGAGGTCTACCGTGACAACTCGATCTCTCAGGGACACAGCACGACCGAGAAACCTCATGCAGAAGCCACTGAGCCGCGAGTGCCACGACCGAATTGCTTGTACGATGTCGGGCTCCATGACCCCGCCCCAGACAGCCATCCCGTCGGCCGGTTTAACCCTCCCCGTCTTTCCGGTCATATCCTCACATCCCGTCTCGGTGGGGGGGGGTGGCATACAAGCACCCCCCCCTCTAATCTCCAAACTAAGTGTCGCACGAAAACGAAAGAGGTGTCATCGGAAAGCGCTCGACGAGTTCTCGACGGAAAGCGCTCCTAGGTTTTCACGACTTACATCATGTTTTGGGCTCTGGGAAGTATATTTTGGGGGAGATTTGATAAAACAACAAATGTTTGGAATGAGAAAAGAAAGGCGAAATCGACCATGGCCCAATCATTTTTGCCGACCCAAAAATCTTTTTTTTGAAACGTCAAAATGTTGACTTTTCAATTTTCTTTATTTTTTTTATTTTCCTAATGGGTAGAGCGGACCGAAAAACGTTGTTCGAAGTCATCTTGCTCTCATAAAAAATGCTTACTTTAGCTAGAATCTTCGATTTTAGCTCTAATGGGCAAATATGCAAAACTAGTAAGAAATGAAAAACGGGAAAAAATCCTCTAGTGCGTTTTGTTTCATCCCTAAATATAAGCAAACGCTGAAAGCTTCATTACAATATCTTTATCCATTACAGCGTGACGACTGGTTGAACTTTTTTGGAGGTGACCTCACTTGACCTTAACTAACTCGTTGACCCTCGATGACCTGACCTGAGCTTTGAAAGCTTACCTCAAAGCTTTGAAACAAGATGCCAAATTGACGTGGGAAAAGGCATGCCAAATTTTGGCGCGCTGCCACGCGCCGTTCTTTCACTATCCGCGCAAAACCTTAGGGGGGCGCATATGAACCCCCCGAGACGGCGCGGGTTAACAGTCGATCTCAGCCCACTGTCCAGTCCGTTCCACATCCCAGGTCAGACCATCTGCCTTGACAATAGACCGACCAACGGTCCGCCTACCTTCCCGGGCGGCCCCATGCCCGGCCGGCACGCGAACTCCTGCGGGCCGGCGCCGTTGCGCGACTTGAAGGCGGCCGGGCCGAGCGCGCGCGGCTCGTGCGCGCCGCCGGCGCCGCCGGCGCCGCCGCCGCCGCTGCCGCCGCCGCCTGCCGCCGCTGCCGCCGCCGCCGCGCCGCACGATGGACGGCAGGTCGGGCAGCGCGTCGGGCCGCCGCCGAGACAGCGGCGCGTCCTGCAGCTGCAGCAGCGCGTCGCGGCAGTACTGCTTCTTGCCGGGCGTCGGCTCCGCTAACGACATCGAGGCGACGTCACCACACCGGTTGTCAGTGCGCGCACACACAAACACACACCGTGGGGCAGCCGGCTACACCCGGCGGTACCACACCACCCTCGTGGCGACGCCCATACATCAAACAGCTCGGATCAAAGGTATTGGCGTGGCCATGTCAAAAGCACCACACGTGACGCATCCACCCGTGCACACAAAGACACACACACACACACAAGGTGGAGTTGGCGCATTGTACGCCGCCGCAGATGGAACTGACGCGCCAATTCAGCCCGAGGTTCTGCAGGACGGCGACGAACCGCATCCACGTGCCATGTCCACAGCGACACGAGCAATGCTGCAGGGGCGCCGCGGACCCAGTCACGTGGACCGCGGGCAACACAACAGGCGCCGCGGCCACGTGTCAGCACCCACACGAGACCGGCAGCCACATCACGACTGAGGCCACGCTCCAGCTCACAGCGGCTATCCTACATCAACATTCAGCCACGTCTGCGCCACCACTCAACGTACGTGAACCGATCTCTCAGCGCCACGGCCGCCGCAGCCAACACACGCGGCCGTCGGACAGCGGCGTCACCCACCTGCCGGTGGCTTGGTGACCTGCGGCGGCAGCTGGCTGGTGGGAGAGCAGTCGCCATCGGCCATGCCGTTGACGGTCGGCGCCGCGTCGGCCGCGCCATCGGACGGCGCCACAACCGGCGCAGCCGTCGGTCTGGCAGCAGCCGGTGCTGGCTGCGGCAGGGCCGGCTCACACTCCGGCCGGACCGGCCCAGAGTCGGGCCGGACTAGCTCCGGTTCCGGTTCCGGCTGGGCTGGCTCGGAGTTCAGTTCGGCTGGCGCCGGCTCCACCGTCGTTGGCACAGTGGCCGCTCGGCCGGCCGTTACCGCCTTGGCCAGGCCGAACGCCGCCGCCGCGGGCACAGTGGCGGCTCGGCCCGCCGTCTCCATCCAGTCCTCCCCGTCGTCCGAAGGCGCCGCAGTCGACGCGGAGTCAGGCGCTGCCGAGTCGGCCGACGCGGAGTCAGGCGCTGCCGAGTCGGCCGGCACGGAGTCAGGCGCTGCCGAGTCGGCCGGCACGCAGTTAGGCGCTGCCGAGTCGGCCGGCGCGCAGCGCGAGAGCACCGTGTCATGATGCGGCGTCGCCGCGACCGCAGAAGCCTCGACCTCGGCCGCCGACTCTGGATCCTGCCCGGTCAGGGCGGCGGCCGGCCTGTCACCGGCCGCCCCGCTTGCGTTTGCGTCACACACCGGCTGTGCCGGCGCCGCGGCCGCCGCCGGTCCAGTCGACCCGCCCGCGGCCGCCGCGACTGGCGCCGGCTGCGGCGACGCCAGCAGTACGTCGCCTGCACAGACCAGCGCCGGCTTCCGTCCGCCGGTGGCGGCGGCCGGCCGGGCCGCGGCGTCACTGGCCGACGACTCGAGTTCCGTCCGTGGCGCGACGAATGCGCGACTTTCCCGCGCCGCGCTGGAAGACTGCTTCTTCGACGCCTCTTCGCCGGCGGCTGGCGGCGCCGCCGCAGCGCCGGTCGAGCTCTGCTGCACGGCACTGCCGCCAGTGTCACAGGACACGGTGTGTGGCCGACCGACTGTGCCAGCCTGTCCGCCTGCCTCCACAGGGGTGGCATCCGGCTCCGCAGCACACTCGCCGCTGAGCACTTCCACTTCTACACGCTTGTCAGCTGTCGGGGTATCTAAAACGGGCCGCGCGATGGCAGTCACCGGCTCTACGACATCGATCGGCTCCTCGTCTACACTACGTACTTCCTCGGCGCCAACTGGCTGGCTATCCGGAGACGCTGACGCCGGTTTGACTGTGGTAGCCAACGTCTTCATGTGAGCGGGCTCTGCAGCAACAGCAGGCAGCAGAGGTGCGGCAGCCGGCAGAGGTACTCCCGCCGGAACACTACTATCAGGCAATAAAACAGGAGCCTGGATCGGAACGGCAGCTGGGATCCGGACCGGTGCCGGAACCGAGACCGGAACCGGAGCCGAGGCAGGGGCAGGGGCAGGGGCAGGGGCAGGGGCAGGGGCAGGGGCAGGGGCAGGGGCAGGGGCAGGGGCAGGGGCAGGGGCAGGGGCAGTGGCCGTGGCCGGGGCCGGGGCCGGGGCCGGGGCCGGGGCCGGGGCCGGGGCCGGGGCCGGGGCCGGGGCCGGGGCCGGGGCCGGGGCCGGGGCCGGGGCTAGAACCGGGGCTAGAACCGGGGACGGGGACGGGGACGGGGACGGGGACGGGGACGGGGACGGGGACGGGGACAGGGACGGGGACGGGGACGGGGCCGGGGCTAGAACCGGAGCCGGGGCTAGAACCGGAGCCGGGGCTAGAACCGGAGCCGGGGCTAGAACTGGGGCCGGGGATGGAACCGGGGCCGGGGCTAGAACTGGGGCTGGGGCCGAAACCGGATCCGGGACTGGGACTTGGGCTTGGACCGGAACCGGGATTGAGGCCGGGATTGAGGCCGGGATTGAGGCCGGGATTGAGGCCGAGGCCGGGATTGAGGCCGGGACCGGGGCCGGGACTGGGGCCATGACCGGCACCGGCACCGGAGTGTATGTCGGAGCCAGCACCGGGACCGGAGCCGAAACTTGAGTTGCAGCCGGAACAGGGGTCAAAGCCTGCATCAGGCCGGGCGGCGGCCTGATGTGCTCCGGAGTCGGCGGCACCTCAATGCCGGACGGATGTTGGTGCTGCAGAACAGGAACACCTGCAAACGACGGACCGATATAACACCACGACTGTGCATTTCCACGACACCGGCACCCGACGACATGTATCACGTCGTGTATGATGCGACGTGATACACGGCCGACACGGTATTACAACCGGCGCTGCAACTCCCTGACGCCAGCAAGCCCACATCAACCCCGACAGAGAAGGCTAATTACTCGCCGTATTGTCACCAGGATCGCACCGGGGAGGCAGTGGCTTGCCGGAAGGTGGCCTGGCTTACATCTGCCTGCAGGTCTACTTTGCTACCGAGGTAGACCTTGATGTCAGCAGCAGCTACAGCACGTGGAAATCGCAAGTGACGTTTGCACGCCTGGGACGCTGAACCTTCTGCCCACTTCTACAGGTTGAAGCTGAGTTATATGTTTCGTCAAAGTAACTTTACATTGACCCTATGCGATGAACATAACCTAAACCTTGCCTTTCGCGTTTTGCAGATCTGTGCTCAATTTCAGTTGCAGTCTTGCTGGCCGGACGAGCCAGGCCTAGCAAACTTGCTATGCAAATGTGCAATTATATATACATTTGGCACACCTTGTGATGTTTCGAGGCTATGCGGTGCACATGGCCTGAACAAACCGCACAGAACACCAAATTCTGACCAGGCACGCCGCTGGTCCCCGTCACTGTTGCTATGCGGTGCACATGGCCTCAACAAACCGCACCGAACACCAAACTCCGACCAGGCACGCCGCTGGTCCCCGTCACGTCACGTAACGCCGTCAGTGCCCGTCACGTCACGTCACGTCAGTGTGTTCAGACTCGTGATTCCAGGCGTGGAGGCAAGGATTTAAATGCAATTTCAAATTGAGATATCACCCAAATCCTGAGAACTAGTCATCAAAATCAAAACTTATGCATATTCCGAGGGAAGGTATCAGCTGAGTGTGGTTCCATTTTCTTTGTCTATCACACATTATCCGTAGATAATCCTTTGCATTTACATCCTAACGCCTCACTGGGCGAACTTAGACACACTGCGTTACGTCACGTCACGTTACCGGTCTCCATCACGTCACGGCCCCGGTCTCCGTTACGCCACGTCACCAGTATCCATTGCGTCACGGCCCCAGTCTCCTTCACGTCACATCACCGGCATGCATTACGTCACGTCACGCTACTGGTCTGCATTAGGTCACGTCACGTCACCGTTCTCCGTCACGTCCCGTCACGTTAGTGGTCTTCAGTACGACACGTTGCTGGTCTCCAAAACGTCACGTCACCGGTCTCCATCAGTCAGCAGGCCGGTGACGAGCGATTGGTTGGTTATTGACGAGTGGTTGGTGACGAGGGACGAGTGGTTGGTTAATGACGAGTGACGAGTGACGATTGGTTGGTTATTGGTTTTACGACACGTCGACCGTTGAGTCATGTAGCGTCGCCAATCTCTCACGCCGATTGGTCGCGGGCGAAGAGTAGCGACAGGTGAGACTCGGAACACACGACCTTTCGATTGTGAGACGAGCATCTTACCCCTAGACCACTCGTCCCCGACGAGTGACGAGTGCACGTACCGTACGGCACGCCGTCCGACACGAGGTGGCCGTTGGGCGCCGCTCTGGGCGTGTAGCCGGCGTCGGCCAGCTCGGAGATGCTGGCGCTGGCGCGCTGGCGCACGTGCGGCCGCGCCGGCTCCGGCTCGTCGGCCAGCTCGGAGGTGCTGGCGCTGCTGTGCTGCCGGTAGACGCGGCCGGCCGGCGCGCCGCTGCCCGGCTCGGCCCGGCCCAGCTCGGCCCGGCCCGGCCAGACGCCGTCGGCGGCCGGGCCGGGCCGCCAGGCCGGCTCCACAACGGCCGCCGGCTGCGCCTGCCGCCACCGGGGCCGTGTCACACGGCTGTGGCGCCCACTGGCTGGCTCACTGGGCTGCTGGTCGGTGGGATGCACCGGCCACAGGCTGGGGGCGGTGACGCGCTACACAGACCTGTAGCTGAGGGCGGTGACGCGCTACACAGCCCTGTAGCTGAGGGCGGTGACGCGCTACACAGCCCTGTAGCTGAGGGCGGTGACGCGCTACACAGCCCTGTAGCTGAGGGCGGTGACGCGCTACACAGCCCTGTAGCTGGGGGCGGTGACGCGCTACACAGCCCTGTAGCTGAGGGCGGTGACGCGCTACACAGCCCTGTAGCTGGGGGCGGTGACGCGCTACACAGCCCTGTAGCTGAGGGCGGTGACGCGCTACACAGCCCTGTAGCTGGGGGCGGTGACGCGCTACACAGCCCTGTAGCTGAGGGCGGTGACGCGCTACACAGCCCTGTAGCTGAGGGCGGTGACGCGCTACACAGCCCTGTAGCTGGGGGCGGTGACGCGCTACACAGCCCTGTAGCTGAGGGCGGTGACGCGCTACACAGACCTGTAGCTGAGGGCGGTGACGCGCTACACAGCCCTGTAGCTGGGGGCGGTGACGCGCTACACAGCCCTGTAGCTGGGGGCGGTGACGCGCTACACAGCCCTGTAGCTGGGGGCGGTGACGCGGTACACAGACCTGTAGCTGGGGTTGGTTACGCGCTGCAAAGGGGTGTGGCGGAGGATGTGACGAAGAGTGTGGTGGAGGGGGTGAAAGGAAGAGACTGAGCTCGATACCTAGTCCCTTGCCATTTACCACTGGCAGTAAACCGAATCGACAAGTGTCGGCGAAAAACATACATCTCAACCGTCGAGTGTCGAACACAGCAGGTGTCGTGCGCTGATAGGTGGCCAGCGGTCCGACTGACGGAGGCAGCTGTTGTCAGTAGCAGACTGATGCAGCTGCCCGGGGTGTGCACGTGATGCTGGCTGGTGAGGAGCACTCACCTCTGTGCCGGGAGAGCTGCTCCGGAACAGCACCTCCTCGCCGGTGATGGGGTCGGTGATGCGGAGACGGTGGCTGGCCCGCTGCGCCGGCGGCGGCTGCGGCGGCTGCGGCGGCTGCGGCGGCTGGGCCGGCGCCGCCACCACAGGCAGCTGCTGCAGCTGCCGCTGCTGCTGCTCCAGCTGCTGCTGCAGCTGCTGCTGCTGCTGCTGCTGTCTGGCCTCCAGGTGTTGCTGCTGATGCTGCTGCTGCTGCTGCTGCTGCTGCTGCTGCTGCTGCTGCTGGTGCTGCTGGTGCTGCTGGTGCTGATGCTGCTGGTGCTGGTGCTGCTGGTGCTGCTGCTGCTGCAGCCACACCTGAGGCTGCGGCGGTGTCTGCTGGTACACCCCTGCCGACAGGTCGCGAGTCAACACAGTCGTGCACTGCGACACCACGTCGCTAACACAGCATGTACTACCAAAAAAAAGTCACCAGATGCTCTGCATCGCTGTGATAAGAGCCCACATCTATGAGTAATTGGCACTTGTGCTAAACACGGATGTATATGCAGACATTTATTCGCAACAAAAAGCGTACAGCACGCGCCACCGGTCTGGACCACCCTGGGTAGCTTGAACTCAACAGGAAACGTCCCACCGCACCACAGAGGCGCTGTGCAAATTTAAACCTTCTTCCAACTGAGCTTTCCAGGAACGTCAGCGTCTTTTTGTAACAGAAACAAATGAATGTTGAGGAAAATACCAGGCGTACGTACATATATTACCTATGCACCTGACCGGCGCATAAACCAGGCCAATTTTAACAAACAGAAAAGCAGCAGAAACTAATCCATGGAATATATATTAAAGAGCATTAGTTTCAACTTCCCTTGCTTGAAAAAAAAAAGAAACCGGACGCATTGAAGGCGCAAGAGTTCTGCATGATCATGTGCAAATTTGCCTCAAATAAACGTACTGCATGTTCAGGATACGTTGGCTCGAACTACAGCCAGCGTTAGACTGAGTCGTCTTTTGACAGACCGACACTGCTCTAGATTAGAGCATGGATGTGTTTCTCTTTACTCAATAAGTGCACGAAAATTCCCGCTTCAAGCGGCGTCGCTCGAC
>JAOTOM010001908.1:0-83842 GCA_034440615.1 Ashinkailepas kermadecensis | reverse complement strand
CTCAACAATTGGCATAATGCAGCAATGTTTTCACCAAGTGACCCGTTTGCACTGTCAGGTTCCCTCTCTGCTCGGGTGAGTTTTGGCGACCTCCACCTGCTGCGGCGGCTGTCACACACCTTCTGTCTGACTTGTCCTCAGTGACGTTCCTCCTGTGACATAGTGACACCTGGAGACGCCCTGTCTCCCAGTGACACCAGAGGGTGACTGCTCCGTCACAGTGGCACGTAGAGACCTTCCTCTGTCCCAGTGATGCCAGGGATTGACTGCTTCGTTCAGTGCCACCTCTATGAGTGAGCCCCGTGAGCCGCTACAGTGAGCCCCGGTGACGGCTGCTTCGTTGCGGTGGGCCCAAGGGACTATCCGCTGCGTTGCAGCGAGCCCAGTGTTGACCAGTTCGGCTGCAGTGAGCCCCAGTGACGATCCACTCCGTTGCAGTGAACGCACAGCCGGCGCAGCGCGTGGGCTCTATCCAGGAGTACGACCCGGTGAACGAGCAGTTCGGCTCCATTGGGCCGCGTTACGGCCAGCAGCAGCAGCAAGCCGCCGCCGCAGCAGCAGCAGAAGCCGCAGCAGCCAGCAGCAGCACTACCAGCAGCAGGCGCCGCAGCAGTACCAGCCGCCGCCGCAGCAGCAGCAGTACCACCACCAGCAGCAGTACCAGCACCACCAACAGCAGCAGCAGCAGCAGCAATACGGAGGCTATCAGCGGCAGCCTCAGCAGCAGCCTCAGCAGCAGCCGCAGCAGCAGCAGCAGCAGCCCCAGCAGCAGCCCCAGCAGCAGTACGGCTACCGGCCTGACCATGGCGGCTATCGCTCCCAGCAGGTGAGACGTGAGGCACTGATCGGTCGTCATGGCAACGGTCGGCGGAACAGCGTGTGTTTCTTTCTCCCGCCGCCGGCGGCCCAGTGTCTCGTGGCGCCTGACAGTTTTTCGTTGAGTCATGTTTGTATTATGTTTGGTTCCGAAGCTGGGCATTGGACCGTTTGAGCAGCTATCCCAGTGTTCTCCAGATTCCGCGACTTGGATGCAAATTGACATCTAACACATCTTTTGCTTGCATGGCTTCCCGATGTTTTCAGCATCCTTATATCAAAATACTTCTGATATGTCTAATCACTATGCATCTGACAATAGGTAATATCGTATTGGGAAGAGCTATAGAAAATGCGCAAGTGAACATCTCACTAAGTTTCATACCTGGTACGCATGACATAATCGGTCGTTACCGTTCACAAACGCCTCACCGTTACCTGAGAGCTATGCTTCCATCATGTAGGCATGAACAAAATCCACTCACAATAGTCTGGCTATTGCAAACAGTCAATAATCTTCAAGATTTTTCATCTGGCGAAAACTACGTAAAGCAGGGGTGTAAGTTGAAGATGTAGAAAAGGAAGCAATGTTCTTTCGACACCTAGCTGGCGCCTAACCTCAAAGTCAATTTTCCGGGGAAAGAAAGCTCCGGGGCGGTTCGGAAGACATATCTTGAAATTGAAGATGCTTTGCTGTCGTGCCATACATGCTTTCGATCATTTTGCACAGCAAAACACTGTCGGTTAGCATCAGCTATCCTGAAATTCATGACGATGAAGAGCAATAATACGGAAAACAATTTGCTTATACTCCCAGTATTCCATGTCTATCAATTTGACTGACTTGAAAATATACTGCTTTGGAAGATAACTTATGCAGATTGAATTAATTTCAGACAGGTTGTTTTTATACTTCATTTTGTTCGTAAATCAAACTGGTGTTCAACAAAAATATCCTCATCGCTGATGGTTCGCGGAACCCGACACCGAACCGGATGAGGAGGGGTGAAACTTGATCATTCATTGGATGCATATTTGCCCAAGCCGAGCAAATGGGGGTGCACAACACGCCATTTTACTTTGGTGCCCGTCCGCGATCCCTGTCGTATCCTACCCAGACAGATACAAAATTCCTAGGTTTGTACACGAGCTTCACGACGGCGGAGAGGAGAATGTACGCGTCGTTGCAGGGCTGCATGACCACTGCAGTCGATGCGCCATGCCCCGCCCCTCGTTGCATGGTATTGGTATTGATGTCGATTATCGCCTTTCCGGGACGTTCAGGTGCCTTTTGTCCATTGTTTCTGTAGCCTGAGCCGTGTCAGGTGGGATGAAAAGTAGTGGGACTGATGAGGTTTTTTTGTTTTGATGAGGGACTTGAACCCAAGGCGTTGATTTACATCCCTTTGGATTTCCCCAATGTCCAACGCAATCATTTTTGTCATTGTTTAGGCACCAGGTAGCATGGGATCCTGTTGGTAGGAACGCAACGATTTTTTTTGCCTATTGGCATGTTCCAATGCTCGCACCCATAAAATTGTCCTAAGTTGGCATCCATGCTTAAGCTCCTCCATCATTTGGTGGAGTTTTTCCGTTAGTTATATATTTTACTATGGCATGCTGATTTAAAAATGTCTTGCATTTTATCATGGAAACTCTTGTTTGTTTTAGGGGGTTTCATCATCTTGCGAAACGTGACGCAATCTTCCGAGAAAAATGGAACAATAAACCAACTAGAGAAGGGCTGGGCTGGTCGTATAATTTCTTGCACCTTCATTTTGATCACCAATGATCATGATGTTTCCTCATCGCCGACAACTTTTTTTCACCTGACACCTAACTGGAATCTGAGATCACTGAGCCGTCCTATGCCGAATTTAACAGCACGCCTCACCAACTATGTTCAGTGCAACCAACCAGCAGCATGCTAACGTTTTACCTGTGTCGTGTTTGTGTTGCGGTGCTCTCGGGCCTGGTGTGGTTTGTTGCACGTGCCGTCTGACCAGACCGGCGGCTGTCCAGGTGTATCGGACAGAAACACAGCAGCCGCCTGCACAGCAGCCGCCTGCACAGCAGCCGCACCAGCACCAGCAGCAGCAGCCACAGGCGCACTCGACCAGCTCACAACGGACTCACCAGCCGGCCCCCGGCCCTCAGCCACACCACCCGCCAGCCTCTGGGGTGAGTGGTCACCGGCCACACCACCCGCCAGCCTCTGAGGTGGTGAGCAGTCACCAGCCACACCACCCGCCAGCCTCTGGGGTGAGTGGTCACCGGCCACACCACCCGCCAGCCTCTGGGATGGTCAGCAGTCACCAGCCACACCACCCGCCAGCCTCTGGGGTGAGTGGTCACCAGCCACACCACCCGCCACCCTCTGGGGTGAGTGGTCACCAGCCACACCACCCGCCAGCCTCTGGGGTGAGTGGTCACCGGCCACACCACCCGCTAGCCTCTGGGATGGTCAGCAGTCACCAGCCACACCACCCGCCAGCCTCTGGGGTGAGTGGTCACCAGCCACACCACCCGCCAGCCTCTGGGGTGGGTGGTCACCAGCCACATCACCCGCCAGCCTCTGGGGTGAGTGATCACCAGCCACACTACCCGCCAGCCTCTGGGGTGAGTGGTCACCGGCCACACCACCCGCCAGCCTCTGGGGTGGGTGGTCACCAGCCACACCACCCGCCAGCCCCTGAGGTGGTGAGCAGTCACCAGCCACACCACCCGCCACCCTCTGGGGTGGTCAGCAGTCACCAGCCACACCACCCGCCAGCCTCTGGGGTGGGTGGTCACCGGCCACACCACCCGCCAGCCTCTGGGGTGGTCAGCAGTCACCAGCCACACCACCCGCCACCCTCTGAGGTGGTCAGCAGTCACCAGCCACACCACCCGCCAGCCTCTGGGGTGAATGGCCACCGGCCACACCACCCGCCAGCCTCTGGGGTGGTGAGCAGTCACCAGCCACACCACCCGCCAGCCTCTGGGGTGAGTGGTCACCGGCCACACCACCCGCCAGCCTCTGGGGTGGGTAGTCACCAGCCACACCACCCGCCAGCCTCTGGGGTGGTCAGCAGTCACCAGCCACACCACCCGCCACCCTCTGGGGTGGTCAGCAGTCACCAGCCACACCACCCGCCACCCTCTGGGGTGGTCAGCAGTCACCAGCCACACCACCCGCCACCCTCTGGGGTGGTCAGCAGTCACCGGCCACACCACCCGCCAGCCTCTGGGGTGGGTAGTCACCAGCCACACCACCCGCCACCCTCTGGGGTGGTCAGCAGTCACCAGCCATACCACCCGCCACCCTCTGGGGTGGTCAGCAGTCACCGGCCACACCACCCGCCAGCCTCTGGGGTGAGTGGTCACCAGCCACACCACCCGCCAGCCTCTGGGGTGAGTGGTCACCGGCCACACCACCCGCCAGCCTCTGGGGTGGGTGGTCACCAGCCACACCACCCGCCAGCCTCTGAGGTGGTGAGCAGTCACCAGCCACATCACCCGCCACCCTCTAGGGTGGTCAGCAGTCACCAGCCACACCACCCGCCAGCCTCTGGGGTGAATGGTCACCGGCCACACCACCCGCCAGCCTCTGGGGTGGTGAGCAGTCACCAGCCACACCTCCCGCCAGCCTCTGGGGTGAGTGGTCACCGGCCACACCACCCGCCAGCCTCTGGGGTGGGTAGTCACCAGCCACACCACCCGCCAGCCTGTGGGGTGGTCAGCAGTCACCAGCCACACCACCCGCCACCCTCTGGGGTGGTCAGCAGTCACCAGCCATACCACCCGCCACCCTCTGGGGTGGTCAGCAGTCACCAGCCACACCACCCGCTAGCCTCTGGGGGGGGGGGTCACCAGCCACACCACCCGCCAGCCTCTGGCGTGATGGTCACCGGCCACACCACCCGCCAGCCTCTGGGGTGGTGAGCAGTCACCAGCCACGCCATCCGCCAGCCTCTGGGGCAGAGTGGGAAACTTACTTTCCGAGTTGGGAGTCGGAGTGCATACCGATTTCTTTCGGAGTACATTTTCATGGACATTATTTTTTTATGCATGGAATCTGTTTGCCAGTAACCGACCGGAAAAACCTAAATCGGTACCTACATAATATGCATAAGTAATATCATTATCATTTTTGGTCACATAAAATGTCAAAACATAGGAACAAAGAAGTGAACAATGGATGGCACCGCCCAGCAGTGACTCGTAATAATCAGCACTGTTTCGTTTCTCATCACTCACAAGAGCAATGCGCTTTCCTTTCCCTTTTGGTCTCAGTACAAGGATAGCCATGTGAAAACAAACAAAAATACTTTACACTTCACCCTCAGCCCAGAGCGCATACCTACCTACGCAGCCAATTTCCCACGTAACACGAACGCAACTCCGCTACCGCACACGCCACAGTTGGATGTGATCAAAGCAAAGGATCAGTCAAGGTCTTGTGTTTGCAGTATGACACTGTTAACCACGTGTCCAAAGTTGCTAATGGTTATGACGTCATATACAAAATACCTTGCATTGATTGGTTGACAGACAGATTTCGGAACAGAAAACGCTAACGCAGCCAATTCTGATCGGTGGCCTCCTGGACTCCGGAGAACGTCTCTTAAAACTGTCAAACTTTCCCACTATATGGGTGGCAGGAACACAGGTTTTCCGAGACGCGGCTCCAAATCCGGAGAACAGTGTACTCAGTGCGCATGCGCATCATCTTGCAAGTTGCTGTTGCCGCGTTGTTGTCGGCAATTCCGGTGGTTGAGATCGATGGAGTGTGTGAGGCTGTGGTCCGGCTGCTGACTGCTACAAAAAGTGGTTAGTTTGAGTGGTGACCGTTAAGTGGAATAACCAGCGTTTTTTTGGGTGTCGTTCTGTGTTTGTTTTTATTGATATTTTTGTTTCCAAATTTGTGTCGGAGTACATGTGAAGCCCATCCTATCCAGTATGAACCCGGAGTGCAAAAATGTTTTCAGAGATAAAATCTCTTAAGAAGTGCCTTAATTCCCACCCTGCTCTGGGGTGGTGAGCAGTCACCAGCCACACCATCCGCCAGCCTCTGGGGTGGGTAGTCACCAGCCACACCACCCGCCAGCCTCGGGTGGGTGGTCACTGGCCACACCACCCGCCAGCCTCTGGGGTGGTGAGCAGTCACCAGCCACACCACCCGCCAACCTCTGGGGTGAGTGGTCACCGGCCACACCACCCGCCAGCCTCTGGGGTGGTCAGCAGTCACCAGCCACACCACCCGCCAGCCTCTGGGGTGAGTGGTCACCGGCCACACCACCCGCCAGCCTCTGGGGTGGGTGGTCACCGGCCACACCACCCGCCAGCCTCTGGGGTGAGTGGTCACCAGCCACATCACCCGCCAGCCTCTGGGGTGAGTGGTCACCAGCCACACTACCCGCCAACCTCTGGGGTGAGTGGTCACCAGCCACACCACCCACCAGCCTCTGGGTTAAGTTGTCATCCAGCCTCCCCGTTTTCCCGCTGCGGCCTAAGTAAGCGTTAGCCCAGCCAGTGCTAGTTGGCCGCGTCGCGCCGCCGCCTCTGCTCGCCAGCCTGCCCGACCGTGTCGCGTCAACTGACATCCGCTGTCCCTGTTAGCGCGCCCACTCATGACGCGGTGTAATCACGCTGCAGGTACGCAACGCTGAGCGTGGCGCGGCGCCAATGCCAGATCCGTACTGCGGCGTGCATTCCTGCTGTGAGGACGACGTATTTTTGGGCGGTCGGTGGTTCTCATGACGACGACGCCTTATTGGTCCGTCGGTGTTACTGGCGCCGCGGCACGTTGGTTGTCATGACAACGACTTCTTATTGGTCCGTCGGTGTTACTGGCGCCGCGGCACGTTGGTTGTCATGACGACGACGCCGTATTAGGGCGGTCGGTGTTGTTGGCGCCGTGGCGCGATGACGACGACGCCGTATTAGGGCGGTCGGTGTTGTTGGCGCCGTGGCGCGCTTGTCTCCGGTTGTGGCGCGTCGGTGGTTGTCATGACGACGACGCCGTATTAGGGCGGTCGGTGTTGTTGGCGCCATGTCGCGCTTGTCTCCGGTTGTGGCGCGTCGGTGGTTGTCGTGACGACGACGCCGTATTGGGGCGGTCGGTGTTGTTGGCGCCGTGTCGCGCTTGTCTGCGGTTGTGGCGCGTCGGTGGTTGTCATGACGACGACGCCGTATTAGGGCGGTCGGTGTTGTTGGCGCCATGTCGCGCTTGTCTCCGGTTGTGGCGCGTCGGTGGTTGTCATGACGACGACGCCGTATTGGGGCGGTCGGTGTTGTTGGCGCCATGTCTCGCTTGTCTCCGGTTGTGGCGCGTCGGTGGTTGGCCGGTGATTGGTCGGCCGTTGGTCGGCGGACATGTTTTGTCGCACGGGCCACATCTCGACAATTGCACCCTATGCCAACGCTAGGTGGCAGAGCAGCTGGAGCGCACAGGCCACCAATGAGCTGCATGCAGTCAAACCACGCCTTGGGGACTGGATGTCGTGCTATCGCGGATCCAGGAGTGACAGTGATCGTGTGGAGGCTGCGTATCGATCACACATGTGCTGCCCACCTCTGGGGCGATGAGAGACCCCGGATTCCCCGCTGTTTAAAGACCCTGACGCTGCAGCTGTACTTTTATCGTGCCATGTACTTTTCTCGGGCCAACACTTTTCAAGGTAACGAAGGTTGTTTCAGGGAACTTAGTCTGGCATATCGCGGCGCAGCGAATGGCGCGGGCACCATTCCTTCCACAAGTATATTCCGATATCTGGGAGCGATCGGATTTCAAACTATGCACTGACTTCTGTAGCACTTTTCATAAGTCTGGCATGCTAAAATGCACGTTATGAGCGCCATTTGTAGTATTATTGGTGGAAGCGCCATTACACCCGAATAGCTAACTAACAGTATCCTGTTCCAGGCTTCATTTTTAGCCCACCTTTAGTTATGGGCGCAATATAACCAAGGCAGCAGACGCGTAACAAAAATCCCAACTACACCCTTGAACCAACATTGCGCATAGCAAAGCAGATGCATAGTAGCACGAGCGACTGAGTAGTGCACAGGCCGTACAGTCATGATTAAGAAGTTCATGTGTGATGCATTCGCTGAGGAAGAATGGAGAAGGTGTAAGCTTACGAACATCTAATATGTTAATATTCCTTGATATCAATATTGTTGCTATGCATCCCGGCCATAGCGCTGTTCCCGAACCATGTGCGACCTGCCCTCCGTGTCCACCCTCGGACAGTGTATCCTGGCCACAACGCTGCTGCTCGGCCATGCACGACCTGCCGTCAGTGTCCACCCTCTGACAGTGTGTCCCGTCCGCAGCGCTGCTACCGCGCCATGTACGACTACGACGCGGCCGACGTGGACGAGATATCGTTCCGCGACGGCGACCTGATGGTCGGCTGCCAGCCGATCGACGACGGCTGGATGACGGGCACGTGCCAGCGCACCGGGCAGCGCGGCATGCTGCCCGCCAACTACGTCGACCCGGTCGACCTGTGAGCGGGCAGCGCGGCATGCTGCCCGCCAACTACGTCGACCCGGTCGACCTGTGAGCGGGCAGCGGCCGCCGGCTGGGGCGGCGCACGTGGCCGGCGGCCGGCGGTCGAGACGCGGTCGGCCGTGGTGCCGGTGCGGTCGGCCGGACGGCCGGCGGTCGCGCGCCGTCTGTGTGAGATTAACCCGCGCTCTAACGGCTCGCGGCGCGGCGTCTGGCGACGCATTTATTCTGGCCTCGAGTGGGGTGGGGAGGGGTCACGATGCGATGGGCGAGATATGATGTGGTGGACGGGTCGCCGTGCACTGGGGCGGATCACGGCGGGGAGGGCGGTGCAGTGGGAGGTCCGGCAGGTGTGCGAGTGGAGCTGGTGTTAGTTCGGTACTAGAGTGCGTGAGTCGGGCGCTTCGGCGGGTGAAGATCTGAGCGGTGCTGTGGCGCACGCGCAACGGCGTGCGCCACAGCGTGAGATCACCTGGGCAGCGTGAGATCGCTCTCCGGGATCGCTCCGACTGCTGTTCGGAGAGCTGCTCGCCCCTCCCGGGAGCCTTCCCGCCAATGCCGAGCGCCGTTTTGCTATTATCTGGGGTGTTTGGCCGGCCTGGAGGTTGTGCTGTCGCTACCAGGTCCCGAGAGCGGCCCATTTTGTCGCGCGCCAACAGGAACCTCATCGAGTATTTTGACACGTGTGTGAGTCTGGGAGTAGTGGAGATTTGGGTTGTCGTGGTGGCTCGTTCTGGCGCTGGCGAAAGGACCGGAGACCTCGTGAGGGACGCATATCCCGGTGCACGTGCACCCATGCATGCCAATTCACGTAACAATTTTATCACAGGTTTGCATGTATGTGTGTGTATATATATATTTTAGACAATAAGCCAAAAAGTGCCTGTCTGCGGCTGTCCACGGAAGAGTGCGCGGTTTTCCCCATTGTTAACTAATATGATCCAGTTTTCTACGCAATCCTTGTTTGTTTTCGCTCGACTGACTTGCAAATTGTGCTTGTATATGATATATAAAATGAACTGGAAGAACCATTCACCTGTTGTGTGAACTGAAGGCATCGAGTCGATATGTGATGAACACCAACCGGACTTGACGCAGGAACGGATCCAGGGATTGTCATGGAGCACTTATTTGGAATGGCGCCACTGCTCAAGTACATGGAGTGACGCCTTCTGCTGAAAATCAGATGAGCGGTTGGGGGGGGAGGGGTGCATTCTAGCGCACTGAAGGGACGCCCGTTTTGTCAGGACGCCTTTTCCCTCCGAGGAGGTGCCTCTTGCTGAGGAAAAGATCCGTTGAGTGGATGGAGAAGGGTGCACTCGAGCCTTCCCGGAGGGTGAATATGACGCCATGCGAATGCCTGAATAATTCTGCACACAAATCAGTCGTTTTTGCTTGTATTACACTGAATTAGTCCGCTTGTCGATAGCGCATGACACTACACAAAGCCTTCCGGTCAACCCCCGGAGGGCGGGGCCTAAATGGTTGTCGCTGACTTTCAAGGTCAGCCATTGCCCAGTTTCAAGCCAGGATGGTCGGCGGATGGCTGCCAGGGGCTGCATATTTCGCACATTCTACTGTAGGATGACAAAACGTGCCAGTTGTATATTGCATTCTAGCAGAATATTCCAAATTCTAGCATATATCACCACTAGTTGTCACTTTTAAAGCTGGCATGGAATACGGCACGGCATAAATTATGTCACGGGCACAGTAAATTCTGGCACGTCACGGCAAGCTGGATAATGGGGAAGAACGGTTAACGGGAAACGGCGCGGGAAAAGAAAAAGGAACATTTTAATGATCTTTCTCTTTCATCAGCCTTTCGCAGATGAAAACTGTAATCAGTTTTTCGCAGTCACCATCAGGCTTTGTAGGATCGCAATTTAGTTACCCGCAGATAATCACTTCACACGATGGATGACCAATGCAAATCCGTTCGTATTGGGACTTTAGGTCGGAAATGTCCGCTTTCAAGTCTGCAACATTGCGTCGGGGAGGGCGGTACACGGCGCCGATAATGAGCCACCGCTTGCCGTCCGGTTTCACTAAGGTCCGCAATGAATCGACCCTGCTGTTTGTCTGTCATGTTGTGGTTCTACAGTCGCTAAGCGGTGTCACGCTTGTGCCGTCCCTGGCGGCCACGGCCACCCCACCGAAGTCTCGTTTTCCCGGCCGTTCCGCGCGGTGGAGGTGACAGCCCGGTAGAATCGGCAGACGGCTCGGTGTGGTCGGCTTAAGCCAGGTCTCGTTCAATGCCATGACGTCATACTGGAGGCAACCGAGCTCAAAAGGCAACTCAAGCAACTTCGGTTTCAGACTCTGGATGTTGATGAGACCAACAATCAGTAGCACAGATTTTCATCGCACGCGACAACCCCACTGATGCGCCCCTCTGTTCCCACGGCGCCGCGCTCCGGGCGCGCGTCTGCCACGCCTGGTCCGGCGTGGACGGGCTCCCGAATAAACAGGGTGGACGCCCACAACCACCCCGCCCGAGGCAGTCCATCAATAAACAGGGTGGACGCCCACAACCACCCCGCCCGAGGCAGTCCATCAATAAACAGGGTGGACGCCCACAACCACCCCGCCTGAGGCAGTCCCTCCGTCAGCTGGTGAGCGGTCACGGCCGATTTCCATGTCATCCGGACCGCTACAGCTCCTGTGCCGACGGCCGGCTGGCCGCAGCGCAGGGTCCACGGCGTGACGACTTGAACCAGGGCATGCACAACAGCCAGGAAGACGAGCAGGCGCACGAGGTCGCGATGAGATGACAAGCGGCAGAGGGCCAGCACGGTGATGATGCAGATGGTGGTGCAGGTGGTGCAGATGGTGGTGGCCACACACGGCCCTGCAACGGCAGCAGACCCGCTCCCTCACAAGTCAGGTCCGCCGTCGCCGAGACCGGCGAGACGGTGCAGATGCAGATGTCGATCAGTCGCGATAGTTGCAGGAAGGATCCGAGCCGCATCGCACTCACCCGCAGACACATACGTCAATCACTCTGACTGGGCCAGGAGCGGTCGGTGGCGGCACGCGGGGGGGCGGGGAGCGCCGGCGCCGCCTCCGACCCGGGGAGCGGCACACGAGCAACTGATCGCCCCTTCACTATACTGGAGTGCCCCTCCCCTCCCCTCAACGAGGTCAGCCCAGGGCGCCCTTCCAGGGACTTTGGCAGTTGCGCCCCCGCAGATCAGTGCCACTCCTCTTCCTCCCCCTCAAAAGAGGTAAACTTGTTTCCAAGTTGACCTCCGTTAGCTGTGTGCATTAAACCTGGAAGATAACTTGCAATCTAGACGGTTTTCTAGTCAGCGAGGTAAACAAGCTGTGACAAGGGTTTGCCTGTGTTTTGATTCATTTGTAGGTGCCAATGATGGGTCAGGATGAAAGATGAGAATACTTGCTCGAGTATTTATATATTTAAGATATATTTAAACTGCCAGTTGCGCAGTTGGTTGGAGCGCTGGCCTACTCTGGTCTCCCCCGTCCTGGCAAGACAGGGTTCGTGTCGCTTCGCGCGCTCGCATTTTGCCCCCGGCTGGGAGGGTCAGCTGGCAACTGGTCCGATAAGGCCGGGGACGAGCTACCGGGGCGGCCGTGTTGGTGCATTGACGGCACGTTAAACTCTCGGTCAAAATTCTGCCGTTGAGCTGGAGTTCATTGATCGGGTGGTGGGGCCAGGGTTCACGCAACAAGCTCTGCTGAGCAATAGAACCATGTTCCATAAAGCCACCTCAGCAAGAATTCTGACTAAATTTATTTAAAAAACACACAAAAAGTCACCTTCACTGCAAATATGTCCTTTAAACCTCGCACTGCTTCCATGCATGGGTAAGCACTGCATATATGCCGACCCTTGAAACCCGACCCCGATCAAACGCCGAATTACTTGAGGAATGAAGTTTTGTACGATCCTACCGAAGATAATTATCCTGATAGAGTATGTCACCTATTCCAGACAGAACATGCTAGTGTGGATATATGAGACTTTCAGAGATATTCAGTTAAACAATAGCTTGGCAACAGGAAGTTGTGCTGCCCTTGTGGATAACTGCATAGCGATGTCACTTCTTGCTTGCGATAATAACGATAGGTTGTCGTGGGCTTTTTGGTGCTGCTAGTCCGGCCATTTTTAATCAGTTGTTAAATTAAGACGCTTTTGTTTGACAATTGGATAGCGTTGCCGTCAGTCAAGTAACCGTACCCGAAAATTGGTGATCAAATGACACACGGTTTATGTGCACTTAATAGCTCTGCTTTCAAGTGGGTAGCGGTACCTTTGTTTAGTTGTATTGGGTTCAAGGACTCATGCGATGCGCATAAATATATATAAAAGAAGGACAACTTTATCATATTCGGTACTTAGCCTCGAATGAAGGAAGGCTAATTCGGAATGATGGAACGAAGCGGCCTTTTATGATGTATGCGAACTTAAGCTGGGTCATCGTGACTCATGTTTGGCCGATGGTATTTGATCGATATTCAACCGTGCCCAGGATACACACAGCGGCAGAATCGCCTGGAATCATCGCCCTCAGGTGGGCGACGCAATCATCGCCGATTATCGCCAATGAAACAGACTGTCCTCAAAGGAAGCTGACGCCACGAGCGGCATCCTCACAGACGCCCGAACTGATCTGACTACGCGGCTGGTCGGCCCGATGTAGTCAGGTCCCAGGTCCGGGTCACATTGCGCAGCCAGCCGGGACGTGTTCCGGGAAAGTGATCAGGTCAGTCGCGTCGGGCAGAGCGAAAGTGGGCGGATTACCGGCCTTTTCTGCAGGTCGAGCGGAGTTATACGTCGGATATTGCGGCAGGCATGTATACCACAACTGCTGAGAATGCATGAAGACAAAATGGGTCGCTGAGGATCACGTCTTCTGAACTCATGCCGAATCGACAGCTCTGAAAAAAACAATTGGAAATTGGACGTGACGGCATGAATTCTCGTGAACAATTCAGGGTGAATTCTCGTTTCAGAAAGTGACGAGTAGAAATATGAAATGCCGGAGTTAAGCCTTGTTTTTTTTTAAAACTCGGAGTCAACAATCGTTGGAACAAAACGCTCTTCACCAGAAGTATCAAGAACAAGGATGTTATTTCAAAACATCTGGAAGTAAATGTAGGGAATAATGAGGTAGTATCGCAGGACATTAATCTAGGTTTTGTTCTTGGCGGACGCCATACACCGGCGCCGTTTCGCTTCCTCAGCCGTGACCGCAGCGGTACACAAGCCGACCGTGGCCTGACCGTTACGGCGGTGACGTGGTCGTTACGACTGTGACGTGGCCGTTGTGACGGTGACGTGGCCGTTACGGCCGTGACGTGGCTGTTACGACGGTGACGTGGTTGTTGCGATGGTGACGTGGCTGTTACGCCGATGACGTGGCTGTTACGACGATGGCGTTGCCGTTACGACCGTGTCGTGGTCGTTACGACCGTGACATGGTCGTTATGACGGTGTCGTAGCCGTTACGACCGTGACGTGGCCGTTTTGGCGGTGTTAGGACTGCTTCACACAGCGCGGGCGCCTCCTCGCTTATTTCACTTTAATGAAATAGGCGAGGAGGCTTTTCACTATACCAACTTAGGGATCTCTTAACAGGATGATATAACTTTGTGTTCGGACAAGCTGCCATGGAGGAGTTCTCGGAAACACTACCTGCACACGACCTGGTCGGGATTCTTGGTTCTGCGGGGCTTGAGACCGATTTACCTTTTCAACCATGCTGCTGGTATGCTCGTCGAAGCACATGCCTCTGGAAAATGTTATGATATGGTTTCAGCATCATTTTGGAATCGTGACGTGTTACTCATCAAGATTAAGTAGTGGGCTGGATGGTGCTTTTTAATGTATGTGTATCGCATTCTTTGGGTTGAACACATCTTTTGATTGTGTTGAGTCGTTTGTGTTGAAGCAACAAATCATCTATTCGCTTCGATACTTGGCGGTAGAGCTTCCGTACCTTCGCTTTGCAATTTTTTGACGATGTGAGACCTTTGCAAATCATGTGAACCATAATGTGAGGGCTTTTCCGCGAAATACCAAGTGCAGCATGTGTGTGTAAGTATCACATGTCCCATTCCGCACTATGGATAAATCCGCACATAAATCCGCACTATGGATGTCGGTGGAAAGTTAAACCTTCGTGACCGGACCGGAGAACCACCGCCACATCACATACATCTCAGCCATGAGAACAAGAGGCCGCAGGTGTTCGACAATAAGATAGCGCGGGGCACCGCACAGAAAACTGTCGCAGTGTCACAAGCATCACATGATGTACCGAAATAAACAGGCGCCGCCGGGATGTGCGGGGGGGGGGTGCGTATAGGATGGGGCAGCAGCCCCTGTTGTGAAGCAGGATGCAAACTTTACGTTACCTTACGCACCCGCCACTGATGGAGCTTCAGGGACTCCTAGATATAATTAATTAGACAGGGAGATTAATTAATGCAACCCTCCCACACTATTTGTTTCGTCTCGCATCCACAGGAACTCGGCTCAGGCTAGTGTGCCGAATCTTGGCATAGTTGGCTGGCGTGCTTTGCCTTTCCTTGGTATGATATTAATTCAGGTCTCAGGTCACTGACATCCTGTATACATTGCCATGCGTGGTACACTGGCGACAGCCGTCAGTTCGCTGACGTACGACGTCACAGGAGAGAGTAGGTCCGGATGCTTCCCGCCGAAACACGGACTATCGGCATTTAATCTCACTTATTCTCCCCCCCCCCACTCATAGCCAAAGTTTGGAGTGCTGGGGGATGAACAACTCGAGTAACATTTTTATATTGTTTACATTCTAAGGTCGGTCAAAGTCACTGATCAAACTTCACTTCAGATAATGCTTTCTTACTAATTAATCACCCCCAGATTAGTTCGATTCCGATGGACACTGACATTTACTTTCGCGTTCATTCCTAACACTGGGCGCAATAAAGCTGTTTTCGGTCACTATTGTCGAAGTTCACAAAACGCACTATATTTCTATGACCCATGGGTCGAAATGTAGTAAATCACACAATGTTAGTGTCCAAAATACTGGAGAACACCATGCTGAATGTTTTTCGCGGCGTATCTGTTGTTGTTTTTTGCACAGAGAACAACTATAAAATATGATTATTTTCCACTATGTGAAAAAAGAAAAGAAAATTCTGAACTGACACTGAAAACTAACCAGTAACTTGAGGTTCGCACAGTTCACGCCAAACGCAAGACCCCGTCATGAGCAACACAATAGTTTTACTTCATGTCGCTAATGCTCTCCATTCAGAGACGTTAATTGGGGTTACAACAACTCCCATTCCCCTCCCCCACCTTGCACTAAGAAGGGTGGCAAAATGCAGTGCGCGTAGACGGCTGCTACTCGTAGGATATTCCATGGCTCACTAAAAGGCCCGAACTTCCGGTAGAAAGCCCCCGGCCAGGGTACATATTAGTTGTAATGGGTAGAGCTTGTGGAAAGGACGACTTAGGGGGCTGCGTTGTTTGTGATCAGAATGAAGCCATAAATGCAACATACACATGCATATATTTACGCAGGCATTAACAAACAAACAAACAAACAAACACACACACACACTATATATATATATATGTATGTGTGTATTTTTGTATGTATGTATGCACATATGCTTGGATGTATGTATGTATGTATGTATATATATATACATATATATATGGGCAAGAGCCATTTTGAGGTGATTCTTACATGAAAAGTCCATGGACTCAATATTAAGCTCGAGCAAATGTGTAGGAACCGTATTCCCTTCTGCCCCGTCCCCTGCCCCTGTTCCTACGCCCATGTATATGTAGTTATTGCACTTGCGAAGAAGCGCCCAATGGAATCCGACATTAGCTGAAGCGTCACTTGCGCTGGAAAGACTTCAACGAAGCAATAAACGGAGCACGGGAGACTGCATTATCGATAAAGCAGGGAACACTACAAAGACCTGTATAGCCGCTCATTTCATCAGCTTCTTGTTGGTATATAACCCAAGGTTTATTCTCTGTGTTTGATGGGAGGATCTTCCGATGCACCCAAGAATATAATTTATACCCACCAACATGTGAAAAGTAAACGCCTTGCCTCATGTCAACTGAAATTCCACGTTTTGGACTTTTGTGTTCCGTCCAGATTTGATTGTCGCGTCTGCCACTTCGGTTCAACCAGCGTAGTGAATACACCAGTATTAATGCACGTACCGCTATCTCACGCTCTATGTAGGACATCTCGCCGGCCTGGAGGGTTATCTGTCTGCCCGTTAGCCTGACAACGCGTACTGTTAGCGCTGAATCAGACCACCGATCTAACCTGACTCGCTCCTGCGACAGCGCTGATACAAAGGATAGCGGGCCGGACAATGCCGTGCAGCCCTTCACACACAACGCGCCTCGGAATTTGGCACGGAATCAGCGAAAGCCTCGCTCCGTAAACCAGTATTTCCGGCGTGGAGAATAGCGGAGCGTACTGTGAGTGCAGCCGGCAGACAGACTGTGCTGTGTGTCCGGCAACGCGACATGGGCAACACCTGGGGCCCTCCAGCTTAGAACTTCACGTCAGGAACAGCTCCGGACGGCCGTCGGAGCACGTGACGTCACGGTGACACCTCTGACGCGACCCAGTTGCGTCCAGTCCGTCCGAGCAGCTTGGCATTCCGCAATCCGGAGCAAGAGAACTACAATGAAGAGGTGAGACAGTTCATTTGAGGCCGCCAGTTTTGCAGAACGCAGATGTTCTGTAGAAGTGAGTTCAATAGAACATCCGCACCCATTTGACCATAGTTTCTAACTTGTATTGCTCTTGGCATTTTCCTGATAATGAAAAATGTTCTCCTTTTATTACCTAACCCAACTTCGCTCCACAGCAAATAATCGCATAGCTTAGCTCTCATTTGGCCCGAGGTAAAACAAAGTAAAGTAAATTATTTTGAGGGCCCGCCAATGCTATGGTCGCGGAATCCAAGTCATCCTGGAGGAGCATCGTCACATGTTAGCACCTGAAGATGATGATTCGAGAAGTTCGACTGAATACTGGGGCAGCTCGAACCTCTACACGGAGATGGTTAAAGGAGAACTGCATCTAGATTTGTTGACAGGTTGAAGGTGACTTAGATAAATGCCAAGTTGATACGCATCAACAAAGTTAGGCACAATGCGAACGGTGTAAAATTGGAGTCGTTTTCCTACCGCGCATTGGAAAAATTATCCGACACATTTTAAATACATTTCCAGGTTATATATAAACGGACAGTTTTCTAATTGGAGCAACATAATTGCCTTGCTAATCAGGCTGCAAAGAACTGCGAAAAATAAACTGCACTGCTATCCAGAATTCAGACATTAAAGTAAATCATGGTAGCGAGCGGATTCAAAGATGTCCCCACAAGCGTCGTGAAACGGTATAAGCTTGAAGACTGCATGCAGACATCATGCATAATCTGCGTATCTATCGGCAGATCTCCCCCAAGTGCGAAGATCTCCATCTAGCCGGCGTGGAACGGCAGGCCGGCGATAAGATGACGCCATTGGCTGCCATGGCGGTTTTCTGCGCCGCTCAAGTTGCCGCTGGCAGTGCAGTGCAGAAGCAGCATTCACTTCAGCGCCTGGTGCATCAGCGACGGCCGACAACATCCCTTCAGTTCGCTCAGCGGACCGAGGTCACACCTCGACCCTGGCATCCTCTGGGGTCAGCGGACGCGGAACTGTGGAGGGATCTGACGCCACATACGTGGTCCTCAGTTCCTCAAGTACGTCCTATGCGGGTAGCCAGTCGACGCCCATCACCGGGCTACTACCCACACCCACCGAAACACTACCAACATCCATCGAGCCGCCACCCACACACACCAAGCCATCACCCACGCCCACCAAGCCAACACCCACACCCACCGAACTACCACCCACATCCACCAGGCTACCACCCACACCCACCAAGCCGCTACCCACACTCCCGCTGGCGCGGAGCTCCAGGACGGCCGCAGAAGCACAGGTGTCGCCTGAGGTGGGACGCCACGCCAGCACAGGGCCGGTGGCGACCTCGGAGGTGGCCGGCAGCGTTCGCCGGTCCGCGGTGTCGGCCGGGGCCGGTCGCCACGGGCACCGCCTTGTCGGCCGGCGCTGCTCCGGCCGTCACGCCGTCCAGGCGGAGCTGCGCCGAGCCGCAGACGGTCGCATCGCGTCACGCCGTGAGGAGCAGCGTCAGGACGACGCCGGCGGGGTCCCGACGTCCGGGACGGGTGAACACCTCACCTCTGTCGGCCTCCTCTCGGCACGACCCGAGCACGTCGCAGTCGCCGGCGGCGGCCATCTCGCGCCAGTCCGGCGCCGCGCCGCTCTCGTCGCCACCGCGCCGCGCCGCCAGGCCGGCGGTCGTGTCCGTGTCGTCTGCGAGCCGCACCCGGCCGCTGTCCGCCGCAGCACCGGCCGACTCCCGCCGACGCCCCGTCGCCGCTCGGTCTCCGGCCGAATCGTCGGTGCACCTCCGGCGGACGGAGGCCAGGCCGCCGCCGCTGATGTCTTCTCCGCGCCGGCCGGCCGGCATCGTCCCCTCCGACGTGCCGGACCTCGTGGCCGGCATCGTGCCCTCCGACGTGCCGGACCTCGTGGCCGGCATCGTGCCCTCCGACGTGCCGGACCTCGTGGCCGGCGCGGTGACGGCCCTCAGCGACGCCGTCGCAGTGCCGCTGACGGCGTCGGCCGCCGTGTTGGCGCGCGTCGCCGACGCGATGGCCGCCTCCTCGCCGGTGATGGCCGCCGCCATCACTGTCGTCGCCGGGATGCTGCAGGCGGCGGCGGCGGCGGCGGCCCGCGTGCTGCCCGCCTTCGCGCCGCTGTTCGCCACCGCCCTGCGGAGCAGCATGCTGGAGGCCTCGCAGGCAGAGCAGCTGATGCAGGCGTCCCTGGTATCGGCGGCCGCCGGCCAGCGAGTGGTGCGGCTGAGCTTGGGTGTGGACGGTCGACCGGCGGCCGCGGCACTGTCCGGGCCTAACCGTGTGATCGATGGTGTGGGAACTCGCCCGGCGAGGGCACACTCGTGGTGACCGCGTCGCGGCAGAACACTCTGCCATGAAGTGGCACAGGATCGGGAGGGAACCGTGGCGACGAGCGAAAACACGAGGCTCGAGAAGATGAGCTGAATGTCACCGAGCAGACCTCGCATAAGTCGAGTTGCGCCGACCGCCTGCACGTCTCTCGTTTCTTGCGCTTGGCCGGCCTGCCACCGTGTGGCGCTGTCGGTCATTCCTTGTATGGAATGAGCTTGTGACCTTGTGTCATTCCTTGTCATTCCATTCGCTCGAATGTATCAGAGGTCGGAGCGTACCGAGTAGCAGTGGTAAGGACGGCTCTCGGACGCTCAGTTGCTCAGTTGCAGTGTTAAAATAATGATTTCTCGTTAGGTGTGAGATGTCGAAACGAGTACAGCAGGATGTCGAAATCGTCATGGAAATAATGATATTACAAAATTGGTCACGTCCTGAAGACCCAGTTTTGATGAAATTGCGTACATATTACTGTTCCCACTTTGCGTGTTTTGAGAGGTACCTACATTGGTGCCACTGATATCAACGATAACGATGCAAACACACATGCTATAAACTGGCATTGTATAACATAGCACATCATAGGCAATCCCTTCACCTGGAATTGCGCGAATGTTCGTTATCACGATCCTGGATCCTTTATGGTGAGCATAAGCATGATATTTGTAAAAGGAATACAGTTAGAAACGAGGAATAAATGATTCACAAACACGCACCAAGAAGCACGATGTCGATACTCCCCTGGGGAGGGTGTCGATTCAATGTTCAGTAAGTGGTATATTCCACCCTATTTCGCGAATAATTCATCACTGCTCAATTGTGAATTTCGGGGCATTATGACGGTCAATAGGTTCACTGACGGAGCTAGGACTTCGTTACGGGGTCCGTAATTTCGAGGGACGCCGAGAGCCCTTCGGCCGAACAGCACGTTGAGCGGGTGGAGGCGATTGAGGGTGAACTCAGCTACTCAGAGGGACGCCTTTCCCTCTCAGAGATGCCTTCGGTTGATAAATATTCAGGGGAGAGGGGAGGGGCTGTACTGGAGCATTTTGGAGGGGCACCGCATGTCCATTGGCCGCCTTTTCGGTTCTTACAGAGTATGGAGGATTTCCTCTTCGCCCTCCCTCTGGATCCGTTCCTGAATGGGCTGCAGAAACTCCATGCTGAAAGCCGGAACTGCTGTGTATGCATGCATGCATGTATGAATGCATGTACCTATGTATGCATAAGGAGCAGTAAATCGAGTTACTGATGAGTGGACTCCTTTATCATCAACATCTTAAGCATACATGGGTACCGACGGAACACTGGTAAACAGTAGCGGGTAGGCGTCATTGTGTCTCATAGAGCTTATGGTTAGGGTGGCCAAACATAGAGGGCCATGGATCCCCTTGCTTCCCAACTTCCTCAGGCCATTGTAACAATGGGAGTAGATATAGCACGCGAACTCCCCACGTCGTCGGCGCGAAACAATCATATTCATGGGCATGCGTGTCGACGTACCTGAGCGTTCCCCGAACATGTCCCCCGAACACCATTGCTGACGGGCGACACCCTCACTGCCGGCGTTGTGAACGACACGGGTATTTACAGTCGAAGCGGTTGTTACATGGCCAAAGCAATCGCCACCCTCTCAATCCAAGTTCCAACAAAAGGATTGAGTCCCGGGACCAGATCATGCTCATCGGCTACTTGGGCTTTCGTAAGCAATAGATGCAGGTATAGCGGCCAGATTTCAGATGGCAAATGGGACCTATTCGGAACGTTGTGTCGGCCATGAGCTGTTCTACGTCCGTGTTCTCCCATAATCCTGGCATTTAGGAAAGATAACTATTGCTGCATCGTGCATTCGACGTGCCGTACCGAAAATGAAAGCCACAAGCCTGGCAAGCTAGCCGTAGAACAAGAGGCTCAAGCCCACGAATCACACCGTTAGGTACTCCTCTCGCGATGTACAACACCCAGTGCGGAATCGCAGAAACGCCCCTGCTTCTTTGAAAAACAAGTATTGCGAAAGACTCCAACAGGTCGTGTGATCACGTGCCGGCGCGTGGAGCAGCTAGGTCAGTCTCACTCAACTGTAAGGTTCGTCGTTAGAGCACCATCCACCAGGTCAGTCGCTGCATGCAGGCATGTGATGGTCGCACCACCACCGCCGGAGATGGCGAATGCAAGAAACAAGATCATTCTAATCCGAATGCCTCCCCGGCAGCTTTGCGGAACTAAGCTCCGTGATAAGTAGTTTGCTACGTAGAACCTGAACTCATCACGCAGTTATACAATTACAGTTCAACATGGGAATGAGAGCTCGACACGCTTGCACCGTACAGACACGGCACGAGCAGTCGACCCTCTCCATCCAGCCTGCTGGGTCGACTAACAAGCGACCTATTAGACTAGAATCCACGTTCTGTCGCACGCAACTTGCCAGTTCGGCACGCTACCACGCTATCTGAGATTTACCGGACTAATTTCGATACTCGCCATGTGCCGCTGGGGGCGAACACCACTAGATGTCATCAGCAGGCACTACTTCAGTGTTCACGGTTCAGTGTTCACAGTAGGCACCACGTCACGAGACAAAACAGCGACCCGAGTCACGCGCGGCCATGGGCTTCGCTCCAGGGAACACCAATTCACCTTCCGTGCATTATTTACGTTATTTGCGGCGTGTGGCCGACTGGTCAAATGACTAGGCCCGCCCCAGACGCGTACGCCGAGCCATACCTTCTGATGCACGCCTCTTCGAAACTGCTTCCCGCGGTGGACGAAGTCCAGCCGGACTTCGAACATTGACTTGGCGGTGATCAACCTAACAGGCAGTCTACATTAACATTCGACTGGGTACATGGTGTAGCATCTGTTTGAAATGAGCATGCAACACCCACAGGCCCAATAGTAAGCGATAAAAATGGAGTAGCTACACTCAGCGTCCTGCCGTGCCCTTTATGGCGAAGTATATACCTATGCAGCATGCACGCTATGTGGGACAAATCTGCGACACGCACGAAACACAGTTTGAATGCGGTGTTTGTGTTTCGCTGTGAAATTGCTGTTACCACGTACTGCTGCTGTTTACTGCGAAAGGAGCTACCACAAGTCTCCGACCACAAACAAAGCCGCTCAGAGCGGCGGAGAATGTCAGAAAAACTAAGATATGCGGATACAGTAGCATGGTAAGATGATGCACTCGGCACGCTTGACAGGACCCATCCGTGTTATCCACTTCATTTGGACTGGAGTTTTGGTTGACAGACAAAACGCTATATTACAAATACACACAGCTCGCCATTTGTATACATATACAGGCACAGGCACCGACACGCACACGTAGTAATCAGACCCATCAACGTGCGAAGTTGCGACCAGACAGCCACTCTGGTTGGTTGGTTTTTGGTTTTACGACACGTCGACCATTGAGTCATATAGCGTGGCCAATCTCTCACGCCGATTGGTCGCGGGCGAAGAGTAGCGACAGGTGAGACTCGAACCCACAACCTTTCGATTGTGAAGCCACTCTGGTGATTAGCGACCAAGACGCCAATGACCTAAGCCTTTTTAAGAGCACGGTATCGTGGGAGTACACTGCATGGCATGTTCATGTTAAATATGATGTGCACGCATACCATGTCGCCACACACAACCTCCGCAAATACTTCATGGCAGAGAAAAGCATTCAAAAGCATTAATTCAGATGCTACATTGAATGGGCGCTGGTCCAGCAGGACTTCATAGATAACCTTCAAAAAGAAAAACAAATATAGCCCGGATTAATGATGAACACAGCCACAATTACAGTGCTAAGCCCTAATACCCCAGCTCAGGCCAGCAGAACTAAAACATCTGGTGTGCCACGTCAGCTCCCTGCATGACTGTGATTGGGACCATTTAAACCATTACTTCCAATTCGGCCTACACTGCCACCAACATAACTAGCCCCGGTGCACATCACCACCCCACCGACCTCACGCCCAGGCCTCCGGTACTGGCGGCGCCCAGCGCTGCCCTGCCCGCAGCCGCTCAGAGCCCCCATTCTTCGCCGGATCACCCCGGGACTGCACCATCGCGTGGTGGCCGGGCTCGCCATGGGATCGGATCGCGTCAAATTCCGGCACCGTTTTCTCGATGGCATGCCATCAACATTTGGCATTTTCCGACTGAAGCACGAGCTCGACCGGCGAGTTGGAGACAAATCTGGCCCATAGCACACTTACTGGCACTACATCTCTCATAAACAGCACCAGTGACTTCATCAGCCTCCCTTCATATAGAACGTCTTCACCCAGAAGCCTTCCACAGCGCCAAGCGCCAATACCTGGTGGAACACTTGCTTGAGAAGGTACATAAATATATAACCCTCCCACTTACACATTACTCATAAATGGCAGCCGATTTTCCTCAGGCGCCGCAAGATGTATCTAGATCACATTTTCACTTCATCCGCAACACAGGGGATCAGGGTCTCGGAGCACCGATCACGACTTGACAGGCTCGTTCCGGCCGCGCTCCTTCCGGCCGCACTCCTGGTCGCGCTCCTCCTCATCGCGCTGCTTCTCGTCGCGCTCCTGCTCACGGCGCTGCTTCTCGTCGCGCTGCTCTTCGCCGAGGTGCACCAGCATCAGCACGGTGGTGTACGACATGACCATGTCCTCGCTCTCGGCGCGCGGCCGGTGCTTCTCGGACCGGCGGCTGAGCGCGGTGCAGCCGAGCTCGCCGTTGACGAAGGCGCCCAGCAGCGGCACGCCGGGCACCAGGCGCGCCAGCACCCACGGCTCGTAGCCGTGCGGGAAGGCGTACTTGCCGCGGCCGCAGCAGGCCACCATGAACGCCAACGTGTCGGCGGCCGGCAGCCGCTCGCCGGCCAGCAGGCGCGCCGCCGCCTCCGTGTCGACCGGCGCGCCGCGCTCGTCGTCCACCACCACCGAGGCGGCGCGCACCGCCGGCCCGCTGAAGAACACCAGCAGCACGGCGTCCGGCGGCGCGCGCGGCGTCAACAGGTCGGCCCAGCCGCCGGCCACCGCCACCCGGCCGCCGAACGCGTTGTCGACGAGCCGCGCGAGCGCGGCGGCCGCGTGCATGCCGCGCCGGCTGCTGAAGAAGATGAGCGCCGCGCGCAGGCCGTCCCACGCGCCGGCCGGCAGCTGCGGCCGCAGCTGGTCGCCGGTGGCCGGCGCGCGCACGCGCACCATCGCAGCGTCGACGGCGGCGCCACGCCGGCGCGGCAGCAGCAGCACGCCGAGCCGCGCGTGCTGCTGCTCCTCCACCGGCTGGCCGCCGGCCGGCGTCGCCACGCAGCCGGTCAGCGACGTGACGCCGGCGACGGCGCAGTCGGCCGGCAGGTGCGCGCCGAGCCGCGCCACGAACTGGCGCCGCCCGGACGCGCCCTTCAGCGACTGGACGAACAGCGCCAGCGCCGGCTCCGACCGGCAGCCGGCCAGCAGCCGCGTCATCAGGCGGCTCGTGCAGTCGGTGGGCAGCTCGCCCGGCTGCGCGCGCTCCGTGTCCCAGAGCGCCGGACCGCCGTCGGCGCGCCGGTGCCTCAGCACGATGTTGGCCACGTCGCGCCAGGCGCGGCAGACGGCGCGCGCCGCGTGCAGCTGGCGGATGGGCAGGTGCGACAGCACCAGCCGGACCACCTCGTACTGGGAAGTCAGCAGGCTGGTCTGCTCCTCTGTCAGACCCACCGGCTCCATGCTGGGCGCCGGACAGCTCATGTTGGCGATGCCTGAAACTGACAACATTGTTGGAGAACTGGCCGCAGCACAGATCGACGAGCAGTACGAACTCTAACCATGAGAAAATCTGTTTCTCATGGTCAGATCGAACAGTTCAGATGGAACTGAAACTGTGCCTGAGAGAGCATTACACAGTTGTCTAAATGGACTTACAGGTTCTTGGCAATGAGCCTCTCCAAAACCTAGCATGGTGCTGACATGCACATTGGCCTACAGTTTAGTGGGTGATAGTTAGTCCCTTTCCATGTCATTTTCCCAAGTTTCTAGCAGTTTTCCTTCATCCAAGGAGCAGCAGAAAATCAAGTAGAGAGGGTATGCCATAGCACTAGCACAATGCTTCAGATGTGGCTTAACACAATCTGACCACATTGCAGATGAAGTATCTAAAGATGTCAGAAACGTTTGCATATCCAGAGTCACAAGCTCAATGCCTGGTATGCTCCCTTCTGACCACTGGTGTGGGAATGGACTGGGCAGGCTAGCCAAACTCGGCATCAAAATAATTCATTTTTGCTAGGTGCAAGATGTCAAAACGAGTACATGTCAGAATATGCCCTGAAAACATGATTAAAATATCATTTAAATCCTTCAAGCTTAATTTTGAGCCAGTACTGTGCTCATAGATGTTCATCATATTGTTGTTATTCATGGTATTGTATATGATATCAATACCATGCTATCAACAAATGGTATTGCATAACAGACATCATAGGAAATCCATTTGCCTGGAATTGTGCTCTGAGATGGCTGTGTGTCACAATCTGTGATGGTGTGCAAGTGCAAAACATGATACTTATACACAAGGTACTGTTATAAATCAAGAATGGAAATTTGATAAACTCACGTTAAGAAGCATGATGTTAATACTTTGGGAAATGTCTATTCAGTGTTCAGGTAGTATATTGCACCCTGTCTCACTATTAACATATCACTGATCTGACTGTACACTGAATACCATGAATTGGACAGACATTCAACAGGAGTGTGAGGTCACCAGATAAGGCTCCATTTTTAGTGTTTGGCAATTTCTTCTTTTTTCCTTTGGATAATTTTAGGAAAATATATTCCTTGATATTTCCTACTTTTGTTTTTGTCTGATTTTTTTTCTCCAAATGGAGGTTAAGCAGTATTTTTTTATAAAAGGTGTTTTTTGAATTTTTGGAAAACAAATTCAGAATATGATGTTTATGAACATGACTAAGAAGATGCGACCACTCATTTTTGGTGCTGATGCTTACTTTTCAATTTGAACGATGACGTCACATTGGTACGGTTTGATGACGTCATACATATGGCATGGTTCACATACCATGTTCAAATTGAAAAGTAAGCATCAGCACCAAAAATGAGTGGTCTCATTTTCTTAGTCATGTTCATAAACATCATATTCTGAATTTTTCTTTAAAAAAACACCTTTTATCAAAAATTTACTGGTTAGTTAAGTTAGTTTAGGTTAGGTTAGATTATATTAGATTAAGCTACTTCGACCATCTGATTAAGATATGTGAACCGTGCCATACGTATGACGTCATCAAACCGTACTGATGTGACGTCATCGTTCAAATTGAAAAGTAAGCATCAGTGTCAAAAATGAGTGGTCGCATCTTCTTAGTCATGTTAACAAACATCATATTCTGATTTTTTTTCTTAAAAAATTCAAAAAACACCTTTTATCAAAATTTACCGGTTAATCTAGGTTATGTTAACTTATGTTGCATTTTTTACACATTTCTTTTTATGCTGTTACCTAACTCAAATCACATATTCAATGTTATTTTGCTCACAACCTGAAAAGTAAGCATTTGCAAAGTAAATGAGTGGTTCCATCATCTTAGTCACATTCATAAACATTGTAATGGAAATATAAATTTCAAGGACTCAATTAACCTTAATTAACCAAAATGTGACATACAATGTGCAAGGGAGTATCATAGTCCATTTTTCGGTGTAATTATTATATTATTTTGTAATTGTCTTATTGTGCAATTTGTCTTGTCTGCTGTGATTGTCAAGAACGTGGAACAATTGTAAACAAAAAGATTTACCTGATGCACAGACCAAGAAAAAAATCCTTGTCACATAGAATAGAATATTCTGTGCGTGCTGCAAGATTACACCAATGTTGCTGGTTTTCAGGAAAAAAATCCTCTTCTTAGCTAATACATTGATTACATATTTAGGCTTAAGGGCGCGCTGACTACAGGGTCATTTAGCGCACATCATCTTCGTATTTATCAATGGCTCAACCACGTTGGCAGGGTGGGAATTAAGGCACTTCTGAAGAGATTTTATCTCTGAAAACATTTTTGCACTGCGGGTTCATACTGGATAGGATGGGCTGTACATGTACTCCGACACAAATGTGGGAACAAAGATCTCAATAAGCCCAACGTGGCTTACCGAGCACTGACGCAAATCAATATGTGTGCTAGTTGGCGCTAACGAGCTCCAACCAATTGACAAATGGATCGTAAATTCTGCCCAGCTGCTGGTCGAGCTTGGCCAGCTCGCCGCTTGCCACCAGCACGGTGATATCGGCTGTTGGCAAATCGTCCCTTTAAATCAGCGCAAAACAAACCAAGGTGGTTTACGAAAAGGTCTTCATTTCTATTTGAAATATCTAGCAAATTTCGAACAACTTTAGCAATTCTGGTACCTTATACTAACTTTTCTCGTATGGTTTCTCGATTATGGTTTTAAACCTTCGGTGAAACCAAGGCTATAGAACACCGGTGAAACCGCCTTGGGTGAAACGTATCGGGGTTGTATACTAGATGGTTATACCAACATAGCAAACATGGATATACCCGACTTGATAGCTGCCTTGGATGTACCCTTTGATATATATACCCTGGTCCAAATCTTATCGCCTGGATTATGGATATGCACATCTGCAATGTGTATATCCGGATATGTGTTGGTTTATATACTTTTGAGGGGCATATGCCACCTCAATGGTCCCCACAATATTACGTCAATTTTTAGCATGGGATACGTATCATGTGCCCACTAATCTATTTGGACCCACCCGTGTCATTCATGTATCATGCCCCCCCCCCCAATAATTTCCGAAAATGAACGTCCCTCCATATCCATGTACATGGTGCCATTCTGTAGGGCCCAATTTATTAAAGATCAAGATGAATACTAATCTGCGCCTTCCGCTCCGAGCTTCATTTTCGGACAACGACTATTTATGACGGGGCCCGGTCCGTGCCCAGTCGGGGCCCTGTTCGTGCGCAGTCTGCGCCCATCTTGTGCTCGGCGTAGAACCGCGTGCCCAGTCGCTGCCTAGCTGGGGCCCAGTCAGAAAGAAAACCGACAGGGGACATGTCGGGCCCTAGTGAATAAATGTTGCATGGGCCAACTGGGGCCCAGTCGGGCTGCCCGGTCGCTGCCCGACCAGCTGCCCACTTGGACCCAGTCAGAGCCCGGTTAAAATGATGGCTGGGTTATCTTTGGCGCACTTCCGAAGAAAAATGCGTGAAGCAGAGGGAGGGACCCCACCAATGCTTAAGGGGTGCCTCCTCGTCTCAAAGGGTGTCTTTTTCTGGACAGGGCGCTTTTCGCTGACAAGTCCCTTGAGCGGGGGAGGGCGCCTTCCCCGGCCAGAGGGGCGTCACATGTCCATGGCAAGGGCACATCTCGCTGTATTCACCCCTGTCCTGCGTGCGTCCCTGAACTTCATATAAGTTTGTAGACCGTGCTGTTGTTCTCCCCTACATTTGCTCATATGGGAATATATGGATGGATGCGCGTCCGCACTTTTACGAGTCCAAAATTTGTATAAGAGCCAGTGGCGGAACCGAAATCTTACAGCCAGTGGCGGAGTCGCTGTCGGGACGCCAGCGGTCCGCTAGGTCGGCTGGGGTGGAATGTCCGCCTATGCCGACATCCAGCCGACACCCAGCCGGCATGTAGCCAATGTCGAGTAGATGTCGGACTGCTGTCGGGACGCCAGCTGACCGCTGTCGGTTCGGGAGTAAAATGTCGGACAACGGCCCGACGTCGATTGGCCGCTATTGACATACCAACTCATCCCGACATATGCAAATATTCCAGGTCAGTTGGTCGATGGGGCCTAGAGCGCCCCGATGTTGGCATGCCGCTTACGAGATGCCTACCTCGCTTCGATACAAGTCGGAATAAGTGCTACCCGCATTTCGAGCACGTTATCTTATCGTTCAGGGTATTGTCAAGTTTGCATTTGCTCATGCTGAGAAAAGTTTCTTCTCCTTGAGTTGAGCACAAGATCCCCCTCTATACCCTCCACTGGACCCACGGTACTTGTATTATGCAGATTTCCGGTGGAAATATAAAAATAGGTTTCAAAATTGGCTTGGGGTGCATTCATATCCAGGTGTTTTGCATCAATGACAATCAAATATGCTGTTGAAATACACATTGGTAGTATATTCTTAGATTCATTGAAATATTATCATGGTTCATGTACGCCTGGATTGGAAACCAACAGCTGTTTGCGTACCGGCCCACCCAGTTGAGGGTAAGTAAAAACACGGAATCGCGGCCGGTTTTAGGCCGTGCGCTTATGGGAGTTCAGGGTACGCATTTCGTATTTGATTTTTTTATCCAATTGATTCAGCCATCCCAGGAACATTGCATCAGCCTTTCATGATACAGAATTGATCAAGGAACCTTACAATTATTTCCTTATTGATGTATTACGCTCCGTTCAGAAGTTGTCGTGGTGCGAAGTGAAGAAATTTGTGAGAGGGAGCGCACCTCGTCCCAAGGGTCGGCCCACCGATGTGATATCTTAATGATCTTTATCTTGAATCTTTATCTTGATCTTGAAATGATTGGACGGGGCAAAGTACATGAAGGCAATGGGCAGACCAAAAGCAATTGGGGGCCACATTCCATTGGCTCCCATTCTAGAAGTTGAAATAATTGCGGGGGTGGGTTACGCAAACATTGAGGCGGTAGTTCCCCCTCAAATGTATATAAAACGACACCCCTGAGTCGAACGACTGGCAAGTGGTAGCAAATCGGCGAGAGGTAGTGGCGTTGCCAGCTAGGGTATGTTGCAAGGGCTGATCCAAGGGGAGGAAGCGAAAGTGGCGCCCCTTATGACCCGAAGGACGCCTCCCTTGGAGGTTCCAGTGTACCCCTCCCTCGAATTTCTCAGCGCAACGCCCTCCTCGGCCTGGGAACGGCAGTCCTCTGGGAGTCCGAACGCACGCCGCGAAATTTTTCGGCGAAAGGCACTCCTCAAACAACAAATATGGTGCCCCTCTGGGAGATCGGAGTGTACCCCGTCCAAATGTTCTGGACCAAGAGCCGCCCCTCTGGAGAAATGACGCCTCCTCGGCAAAATCATAAATCTGTCCGTGGTATGGTGCAGGGGGAGGGGGCTTGTACACTCCATGGAATTTCCGCTCAATCCTCTTTGCGGATTGGTGGGTACGCCGAAGTCTGTACTCTCCCATTTAGTTGTGTGCACCACTTCACTGTAAAATATCAGCCACAAATCTAGAGAGCAAGGAGGGTGGGGGCGAAAGCAGAACCGCTCATTCTTATCTTTGAGGGTGAAACTTCCCCTTCAATGCTTGCTTCCCCCAATCCGCAATAATTTCAACTTCTAACATGTGAGCCTATGGAATGTGACCCTCACCCCCTATTCATTTTGGTCTGCCTATTGCCTTCATGTACTACTTCATGTACTTCATGTACATGTATATTTAGTCGCTGGGTCCGAATTGCAAACAGGTATGACAGATTTCGAGTTCACACCGCGCGGGCGGACCGCACGTCCACCCGCGGCCAGCTTTATTCTCACTCTCACGCGGCCGGGGTATTTCGGCGCGAAACCAACAAGCCAATGGGAAGGTACGCGTCGCCAAGGCGACGCGCGAGACCATGACGTCACCCGTCTACATATATATACCCCCTCCGATCCTTTTAAGAAATCAACATCGGTGGGCCAACCCTTTCGGCGAAATGGGTTCCCTTTCATAGATGCCTTCACTTTGCATCACGACAACTTCGGAACTGAGCGCAATAAATCAATAAGGAAAGAATGATAAGGTTCCTTGATCAATTATGTATCATGAAAGGCAGATGCAATCCTCCTGGGGTGGCTGAATCAATTGGAAAAAAAATTCAAATACGAAACGCGTACCCCGAACTCCCATAGGCGCACGGCCTAAAACTGACCGCGTTTCCGTGTTTTTACTTACCCTCCGCTAGGTGGCAGGTTCCAATCCAGGCGTACATCATCCATGTTATTATAGCATATTCATTGAACGAAAACGTCGAAAGGGAAAACATAAAAAAAAACGCATGGAGTGAATGTTAAGGGAAACTGCTCAAGCCGAATGACGTCATTCTATGAAACTTGTTACGTCAGAAGCTGCCAGAATATTCAATCCCATATCTGAATTAGTGTATTTCTAAAGTCGTGTCTGAATGTAGTTCTGCGGCCATGATTGTGCTTGTGTGTGCGGGCGTTGGTGATAGTCGGAATTTGGTTGTAGTTCCATAATAGACGCGAGTACTGCCAACAATGCCGAGATGCAAACTCTCAACAAAGTTTATTCCGGCTACTTGCGCGTGGATCATGTTGCTGGGGTGCACGGGTCTCTATTTCTACTTCCCGTAAGTATCTACCAATATTTCGCCTCCAAATTGAAATGATATTGCCATTTGCGGTGAACCCAGCAACGATTAACTTGAAAGCAATAGTTTTGCTTTCTTCCGTAGTTGTACGTGTCTGTGCATAGGTTTTTAGGCAGTACGTTTTTACCAGATATTCACTGAGATGCATGATATGCAGGTAGGTGGATAGGTAGGTAAGGGAACAGGGGGTATTTGAACATGTTCCGTATCCCTAACACCTAGCTTTGGACGTCTCCCGCGTCACGTTCGGAAGGTAAATAACAAAAAGCTGGTTATATTCATAAACGATGGACCTTTCTCTACTGAAATACAAAGTTCTGATTGCATAGTTATACATATGCTTGGTGTATGGAGCTAGCAAAATATGTGGGTGCCATTTTTTGGCTTCCCAGAGCAGTCAGCTTAAAGCCATAAGGAAGTGATGTACAATATTTTTGTGATTACACATCTATTTTTTAGCAGCTACTAATATATTGTACCACAACAGCTACAGCAAAGTAAGCATACACAACCACATTTCATGTTCCGAATATGGCACACCACCATAAAATAATTATCTGTTGTATAATTGCTCTTGGAAAGTGGTTAGACAATTTTCAATGAAAGAAACTGAATATAGATAGCTTGTTCATTTTTGTGTTCAGTAAACACCAGAGTGGGAAACTTACTTTCCAGGTTGGGAGTCAGAGTGCATGCCGATTTCTTCAGGAGTACATTTCATGGACATTATTTTGGTATTTTTGTCTTAAAGGGTGTTTTTGGAATTTTTGGATTTTTTCCAGAATATTATGTTTATTAACGTGATTCGGTAGATGCGATCATTCGTTTTCTCCGTAAATGCTTACGTCTCGGTTAATCTTAGCGATAATATCTATAATGCGCCATATATGCCACACCGCTGTTGTTTGTTGCATAATTTATCCATCCCTCACCTGGCACTTCTCAGACGTGATTAAAGGGACATTCAACACTTCACGCAGTTGATTCAACACTTTTACGTCAAAAATGCTTCGTTTCTGCCTCTTTGCCACATAGATGACACACCACTACTATTTCACCAGAACGCCAAAAAAAAACTAAGCAGAGCATGGCTTGCGGCCGTGATGTACGGATGACGTCACGATAAATATTACGCTTGTGTTTTTAAATTATAATATATGAGTTCATATTAGTTTAGATAAGAGTAGATTGTATTACGTTAGGTTAGGTTAGGTTTAATTATTCATTATCATACTGCTTGTTGGAAGTCGTGAGGAAAGACGACGAGACCGAGCAGAAGCCGACTCTTTTAAATATCACTTCGTGGTCTGTCACAATAAACATTACACTTGTGTTTTAAATTAAAATATATGAGTTTATATTAGTTTAGATGAGAGTAGATTGTATTATGTTATGTTAGGTTAGGTTGGGTTAGATTTTCCTATTTAATTATGAATTATCATACTATTTGCTGGAAGTCGTGAGGCAAGACGAGACCGAGCAGAAGCCGGCTGTTAGCCGTGCTGTGTGTAGTTTTTTTGGCATTGTGGTGGAATAGTAGTGGTGTGTTATCTATGTGGCAAAGAGGCAGAAATTAAGCATTTTCGACGTGAAAAAGTATTGAATCAACTGCGTGAAGTGTTGAATGTCCCTTTAATCACATCTGAGAAGTGCCAGGTGAGGGATGGATAAATTATGCAACAAACAACAGCGGTGTGGCATATATGGCGCATTATGGATATTATCGCTGAGATTAACCGAGACGTAAGCATTTACGGAGAAAACGAATGATTGCATCTTCCGAATCACGTTCATAAACATGGTATGGGCACTGTATGACCAACGCAGTCGATGCGCCCTTAAGCCCAAATAACCAACCAAACCAATCATAAACATGGTATTGCCAAAAAATCCTAGAATTCCCAAAACACCTTTTAAGACAAATTTACCATTATTTTTGTATGCATGGAATCTGTTTACCAGTAACCGACCAGAAAAACCTAAATCAGTACCTACATAATATGCATAAGTAATATCATTCTCATTTTTGGTCAAATCAAATGCCAAAACATGAACAAAGAAGTGAACAATGGATGACACTGCCCGGCAGTGACACGTAATAATCAGCACTGTTTTGTTTCTTATAACTCACATGATGAATGGATCTTCCTTTCACTGTTGGTCTCAGTACAAGGCTAGCCATATGAAAAACAAACAAAAATACTTCACACTTCACCCTCAGCTCAGAGCGCATACCTACCTACGCAGCCAATTTCCCACATAATACGAACACAACTCCGCTACCGCACACGCCACAGTTGGATGTGATCAAAGCAAAGGATCAGTCAAGGTCTTGTGTTTACTGTTAACTTGTGTGGACACTGTTAACCATTTGCTCAAAGTAGGGGACGAGTGGTCTAGGGGTAAGACGCTCGTCTCACAATCAAAAGGTTGTGGGTTCGAGTCTCACCTGTCACTACTCTTCGCCCGCAACCAATCAGCGTGAGAGATTGGCGACGCTATATGACTCATCGGTCGACATGTTGTAAAACCAATAACCAACCATGTGTTAAAAGTTGCTAATGGTTATGATGTCATATACAAAATACCTTGCATTGATTGGTTGAGACAGATTTCAGAACAGAAAACGCTAACGCAGCCAATTCTGATCGGTGGCCTCCGGGACTCCGGAGACGTCTCTTAAAACTGTCAAAGTTTCCCACTATAGGGTGGCAGGAACACAGGTATTCTGAGACGTGGCTCCATAGCCGGAGAACAGTGTTCTCAGTGCGCATGCGCATCATCTTGCAAGTTGCTGTTGGCGCGTTGTCGGCAATTCCGGTGGTTGAGATTGATGGAGTGTGTGAAGCTGTGGTCCGGCTGCTGACTGCTACAAAAAGTGATTAGTTTTAGTGGTGACCGTAAGTGGAATAACCAGCATTATTTTGGGTGTCATTCTGTGTTTGTTTTTATTGATATCTTTGTTCCCACATTTGTGTCGGAGTACATGTGAAGCCCATCCTATCCAGTATGAACCCGGAGTGCAAAAATGTTTTCAGAGATCAAATCTCTTAAGAAGTGCCTTAATTCCCACCCTGGTAAACACAGTACAATTACTGGTTCGGCCATACAAAATCATCAGTGAGCTATTTGTTGCATGGTGTCTTAAGCAGAGTGGGAAACTTACTTCCCAGGTCAGGAGTCAGAGTGCATACCGACTTCTTTAGCAGTAAATTTTCATGGACATTATTTTGTATGCATGGAATCTGTTTACCAGTAACCGACCAGCTTAAGACATCATGCAACAAATAGCTCACTGCAGATTTTGTATGGCTGAACCAGCAATTGTACTGTGTTTACTTAACACAAAAATGAACAAGCTATCCATATTCAAACAGTTACTTTCATTAAAAATTGTCTAACCACTTGCAGAGAGCAATTATAAAACAGATAATCATTTTGTGGTGGTATGCCATATTCTGAACATGAAATGTGATTGTGTATGTTTACTTTGCTGTAGATGTTGTGGTACAATATATTGGTAGCTGCTAAAAATACCTGTGTAATCACACAAAAATATGTACGTCACTGTATGTAATGTATGTCACTTTCTTATGGCTTTAAGCTGGCTGCTCTGGGAAGCCTAAAAATGGCACCCACAGATTTTGCTAACAAGTATGGCCAGAAACCACCCCCAAAATTTTATCCCCCAAAAGTGACATAGCTAGGGGGCCTAGGTTTTCACGACTTATATCATGTTTTTGGCTCTGGGGAGTTCATTTTGGGGATTTGAAGAAAAAAATATGTTGAATCAGAAAAGTAAGGCGAAATAAACCATGGCCCTAAAGTTTTTGCCCACCCAAAAATGAATTGTGAAATTTCAAAATTTAGAGTTATCAATTTTCTTTAATTTGTATTTTTATAATGGGTAAAGGGGACCAAAAAACGTTCGAAGTCAACTTGCTCTGATAAGAAATGCTCACTTTAGCCAGAATCTTTTATTTTAGCCCTAATACACAAATATGCAAAACTAATAGGTTATGGAAAACAAAAAATATGAAATTCCTCTGTTGCATTTTGTTTTGTCTCTAAAGATAAGCAAATACTGAAAGTTTCATTAAAATATCTTTATCTGTTAAGGCATTACAACTGGTTTAACTTTTTGGAGGTGACCCCACTTGACCTTGACTAACTTGTTGACCCTAGACGACCTGACCTAAACATTTTGACACAACATGCCAAATCGGTGTGGGAAAACGTATGCAAAATTTGGGCATGCTGTCACATGTTGTTCTGTCACTATCTACTGAAAACCTTAGGGGGGAGGCAACATCCCCCAGGACCACACAGGTTAAAGTTGGTACCTATCAATGAAAACTTTTACACACATTTTACCTCCCTGAAGCAAACAAATGGGTTAGCCTTGGCTAGGTTGAGTTAGAAATGGTTAGACATTTATATGAAGTGATCACAATTTTCAGATGTTTTGGTGAAATATTCCCAAAAAATTTTTTTTTCTCCAAAAACAGATCAGGTTAGGTTAGGTCCAGACCACAAAGTATAGCACTTTTGGCAAGTTCTTGTTGGTGTGGGCTGCAAAGTATGTTAAACTGCTCAACAAGGCTCACCAACCATTAAAAAATCTGCCCAGAAACACACAGGGAGAACAAAAATCTGCACCAGGAAGATGGAGTACATGCACCAATTATATGAAAAACATGAAAGAAAATCAAGAGAAACTCAAGGCAAACACGTTTTATACATAGCACATCTTTCACATCAAATCCATACAAACATGCACATATGACATAATTCAAGCACAAATAACCACCACCACTTTCTACCTTGCTATTTAGAACCACATTGGAACACAGCTGCAGTGATAAATTATTCGTGAAATAGGGTGGAATACACCACTTAATGAACACTCAGTCGACATCCTTCTCAAAGAAAGATCGACATCGTGATACTTGATGTGTGCTGATGGCTCGATTCCTCGTTTCTAACAGCATCTCGCTATAAGTATGCTCACGCTCACCATAAGGGATCGTGATACACGAACATGTCCAAGCGCAATTTCTGGTAAAAGGATTACCTATGATGTTATCTAGTAACAACACTAGTTTATAGCATCGTGCAGCTGGGCCATCGGCCATGAACAACATCGGCCATGAAGGGAGCACTCGTGAAGTCGTTCGCAACACTCATGCGCGACCTGTGGCGGCCCTCCAACAAGTTGAACCGGGTGGTCAGCATGACGCCCTCGAAGTCGCAGGACGGTGACGAGGCGACTTGGCGTAGCATCGATCTGCTCTGCGACCGGCTCCTGCTGTGGCCTTGCTGCACGCAGCTGGCCACGTGGTTCGGCTGCCTGATGAGGAAGCTGGCCTCTCGGAGACACACCGACGACCTCGACCAGCTTGTGATCGACCGCGTTGATAAGCTGTTCAGGGCGCTTTCTCTGCCGGCCGTTCGCCGCTTTGTCTTCCGAGTGGTTACCCTGATGCTGCTGGGTTTCCAAAACTCACCTGGAGTCTTCCATAAGGTGCTGCCCCACCTGCCGTCGCTGCTGGACCAGCTGAGACAGGAGGCCAGCCCGCACGGCGACGATTGCGCACAACTGGCCGACGTGGCCTACACACTGATGAGGCTCCACCCGACACTGACCGCACACCATCCGACGCTGGCGCTCTCGCTACAGAGCCGTACCCGACCGTCCCAGGCCGCATGGTCCCACCCGTCCGGTCCCGGTCCGGGTCCTGACCCCGGCCCCGACATCGACCTCGGCTGTGACGTGAGCCACACCGCTATGTCGTCGCCACCACCGCCGAGGCGAGGTCTCAAAAACCTCGGCACCACGTGCTACATCAACGTTGTGCTGCAGGCGCTCTTCCACTCAGTGGAACAGTTCCGCTACGGAGTGATGACGTCACGGCCCAGTCCGTGCCAGCACCACCTGGCGGCACTGCAGCGGGTGTTCGCGTTCCTGGCCTTCTCGGAGCGGCCCGCCTTCTCACCGTCGGCCTTCACACGCACCGCACTGCCGCCCTGGCTGGAGGCGGGCCGCCAGCAAGACTGCTCGGAGCTGCTCAGGTACCTTTTGGACGCGCTTCACGAAGAGATGTCCGTGGCTCCACCTGGCGTTGGTCAACCACAGCCGCATACGTCCTCCAAGGCTTCGCAGTCACCACGGCCTCAACTGGCGCCGTCGCTGGCGGACGGTGGTCAGCAGACACGACCTCCGTTTGCCCTACCTGCCGCAACTCGGGACGACAGTGCACTGACGCGCCCGTCCGCCGGCCTCAAGTGTCGGCCACGATGGTCGAGCGGCGGCGCAGCCCCGTGTGACGCTCGGCTCGCCGGACAGTGCCGCGCGCTCCAAGCCAATCTCAGCGGGGGTGGTGGATTTGCGCCCTAACGCACAAATCCACCACCACCACTCAGCGGGGGTCGTACTTCCCAGGAACCACCACCGTCCCGCCGTGGTAGTGATGTCCTGTCCGGCGACTCTCGACAGCCGACGGTCGGCGGCGGCCGTGCCACTGACCCGCCGCCGCTACCAGCTCCGACTCTGGTGCAGCGTCTGTTGGCCGGCAGTGCCGAGACGACCTGCACGTGCTGCACGTCCGGCTCTGTGTCGCGCCACCTGGACAGCATCACCGACCTGCACTTGGCCGTGCCGGACTCTCTGCCGTCTCAACCTCGTGCCGACCTCCAGGTGCCTGATCTGCTAGAGCATTATCTGGCAGCCGAGCGGCTGTCCGGCGAGAACCAATACCACTGTCGGCGGTGCTCTGAACTGCGCGACGCCGACCGACAGCTGCAAATGCTGCAGCCGCCGCACTACTTAGTCATCTCGCTGGTGCGCTTCCTGTTCGAGCGTGGCACGGGCGCGCGCCGCAAGGTGCTGACACCCGTGGCGCTGACGGAGCAGCTGTGGGTGCCGGTGCGCGGCCGGCCGGCCGTCCAGTTCCGGCTGTATGCGCTGGTGGTGCACCGCGGTGGCTCGCTGGACGCCGGCCACTACTACTGCGTGGCGAGGTCATCCGACGCCACCGGCCCGGACGCCGCGCCGTCCGTCTGGTGCCGCCTCGACGACAACTACGTGACACCGCTGTCGGTCGGTCACCTGGACGCCTGGGGTGGCCGCGGCGGCGCCGGCGCGCCAACCGACGCGCCCTACATGCTCTTCTACCGGCGGTGCGACGGCGACGCGGCGAGTCCGCCACAGTCGCGGCACGAGCAGCTGCCGGCGTCGCTGTGGCTCGAGGTACAGAGCGACAACGGCGCGTACCGGCGCGGTAGCCGACCGGCGACCGGTGCCGGCTGGACGGTCGGTGGGCCCCGTGATGGCGACGACCGGCCGCCCCAGTCGACTGGCTGCGGCGGCGGTCAGAACGCTCCTGCGCCGAACTTCGCGTGCTGACGCGGCAGGATCGCTGCTGGGCGCAACCGCTCGCCGATTGTAATACATGGGCTGTTGTTCATATTGTTATACATCCGCATTGCAGTCATTAGACCTCATTAACATTAAGCATGCTCGATAATTAGTGTGTGTATGTACATATGTGTGTGTGTCTGTGTCGTGTACCCAACGAATACACATGGAAGGAAGAAGTTTATAGCATAGGTATTTTTCACGCTTATCCGAATATAGCTCTTCTTCTATTAGGTATGTCAAAACAAACACTATTGGCTTTAATGCGAGCTGGAAAGACAAAAAGTATTTTAAATGACACTAACTCCATGACAAATTTCGACATCCTATTGTACTCGTTTCGACATTGCACACCTCAGGAAAAACCATTATTTTAACACTGCACAGCTGAATTTGGTAACCTTGCAGTCTAAGATAATTTTTTTTTATTCTTTGACTTTCTTTTCAATTGAATGTTGATAAATGTGGTCAACATGATGCAACCACCCATTTCCTCTGGAAATGCATACTTTTCAGTTGGGAGGCAAAGTAACACCCAAAAATAGTCTTTGTGTGGCATATGGTCAAAATAAAGATTAAAAAGTCACATAACCTAGCCTAGCCTAACCTTCCATGCAAGAAAATAAATCCTTAAAAGAAGGAGAGTTTTCAAATCATTTTTTTAATCATTTTTTGTTGAAAAAACCTAACCTAATCTGTCCTGACCTATTTTTGAAGAACAACAGGTTTTTGAGGCTTTTCTTTTGGGGTGGAAATCCTTTGTATTTAAAAAAAAAAACATTTTTTCCTTAAAAACATGTTTGGCTAGGTCATGCTAGGTGTTTAAGTTGAAATTTTAGGCACCTTATTGACAGTTTTCCTTCTTAAAAAATAATAATTTGTCTTCTTGCATAGAATGTTTGGTCAGGTTATGTTGCACTACATTACATTTTGTTCTTTATTTCGAACATTATTTTGTATGCTATCTTACCTAACTTCAAGCCCCTTTTTGGTGTCATTTTGCCTGCCAACTGAAAAAATGCAATTGCAGAGGAAATGAGTGGTTGCATTGTATTAACCACATTCGTAAACATTGCATGACAAAATGAAATACCAAGAATTCAAAAATTACCTCAAACTGCAAATTTACTCTGCATTTGGCAGCAGTGGGTGTTTTGAGTGGTAAACAAATTTGTGTGGCATTGATAAATGTGGCACACTTTTTATTTTGCAGTTCTCTGCAATGATTCTGATTTATGAAGTTTTGTGTTTGTTGGTGGGTTATTGGCCTGCCTGCATCTGGCACCTTTCTCTCCACCAATCACAGCACCAGCAGGGTGAGTGGCCAGTTATGCAACCTGTGTGAGGATGGGTGCCTGGTGCGAGATAACAAAATATGATAGAGAGAGATTATGTGACCTTATGAGCTTCAGTGGGCAAGTAGGTGGGTACACAACCTTTTTCTTGACATGCATGAAGTTGTTCATAGTTTCCAGTGAGCTTTTGTTTGTACTCAATTTCAGAGAGAAGAGCAAAGCTCCTAAATACATCCTTTCCATCAAGAACACTAGCTTTAAACTCTTCAGACATAGTGCCAGCTTTCACCTTCAGCCTCATGTGTCAACCAGGTATGGTGGCACATGGTGTAAGCTGGAAGGTCTCACTTGCAATGGTGAAACACAGCTATCACGTCGAGTGCCGCACACACAAGGGGTTAAGTTTTTCCACAAAAAAATCCAAACTGGGTAAATATATTGAAGAACCCCATAGGCCATTTTGGGCTGATTTTTTGCAGTATTTTTTTATGTGTTTGAATTTTACATTAATTTCTTTGGAAATGAATACTTTTCCAGATATAAGTATTTCAAATTAAAATACCTATATCTCAAGAAGCAGTCATTTCACAAATAAAATAACATGGAAATAATGGAACTAAAATGTTTTTTTTTCTTCAAAACACCAGAAGCATTTTTTTAACATTGCAGACACATGTTTTCCCTCACCCCAAGAACAAAATGTGAGAAATGTGTGGAGAAAAAGTAGTTTGGGTGTGGTAATATATAGTAATTAATAATGTAGATTTGAACAAAAACTAACCTAACCTAACCTACTCATGTTGGATCACCTAAAACCTACTGATGTTTGATTGCCTAGGATCATAACATCACTCAAAGAGTCAACTTCATCTGCCATGTCAATGCTAAGTGATGCAATTTTAAATAGTGAACATCTCACTTATATGTGATTCCCAAAGAATTGATAGTGGAAGAAGTTGTTAGGTCAGCTATCAACAAACACATTCTTTTTTCAATTTGTCCTCATGCTTCTCATTGTATACCCCTTTTTGTGAAGACTGACTTGCATTCAAATCAGCAAACTCAAGGTCCCAATCCACTTTGACCATCCTCCTCATCTCACAATATTGTCCATTATGACAAAGTCTGAATGGCATCTGCTCTCAGCACAGGCTGTGTGAACCAGTTCCAAGCACACATGGGACCGTGGTGCCAGTCACAGCTGGGCAGAGTGGCAGTTGATCACACCAATCGCACTACCATCCTGTCCCCTCTCTGGAAACAAACATCAGATTTAGGATGTCACTGGAACAAAGGTGGGTGCACTCACCTTGCCATTGGATTATCACAGTCACTAGACTGGACATTGGCGGCGCCGACCCTGCAGTCGAGTCGCTCTGGTTCCAGTGACGGGTGCCGGCCGGCGAACTGCGATCGTCGGCGCCATCCACCGGCCGCCGTAGATTATGACGCATTGGTGCCAAACAGGGCAAATCGAGCTGTATGCTCTTGTATGCTCTTGAAATGTATCTGACGCAATTTTCGTCACCTGATGTGCTGATGCAACATTGTCTGGGTGCGGAACAGCCACGACGTGGAAGTACCCCAATACATGACTTTGACTTTGGATGGTCCACAATGAGTTGAAATGTATTGCCTGAAGCTGCGGAATGTTGGGCATGTCATGTTCAGCCCAGTGAAGTATTGGAAGTGTTACAGCCTGTGGTTATAGCCATTGGACATTACAAGGAAGGATAATGGAAAGGATAATAGTTCATTTATTGCTCTACACTGTCATACAATTATATATATGATAAGTATATTATAGCTTCCCCACATACAAACCCCATGATGTATGACATTATGTATTATAAAGCAATGGAATTACATGGAGTGAATATCTGGCCCATAACAAATGCCTGCAAAAAAGAAGCTTTTTACAAGCTTAAATTGAATGGTCATGATCACAAGACACCAATGAAGATGGTCATGTGAATCGCATCCTCTTTCCCAAGCATAAACTTTCAACCATGCACCAGCTATTATTTTCCAACTACATCGTTGACAACATGTCAATGCAAACACTGGCGGATCTAGCCCACCGGTTGGGGGGGGGGGCAACTTTCGGTTTTCGGCGTCAGCCCCTCCCATCCTCCTCCCCCAGTGGCGTACCTAGGAATTACATCAGGGGAGGGGTCGAACGGATTTGGAGGGTGCCCCTTCTCCCACTATTTTTGGTTAAAAGCACCGGATTTCGACCACTATTTGGCAAAGGGGCCCATTTGAAAAAAAAGAAAAAGAAAGAAAAAATTGACAACATAATTTCCTGTGTAGGGGCCCCAGCCTACCTCCACCGTTTCTGTGTTACCGGATTTTTGTTCTTGTTTACCAAAACGTTCACGTTCTCGTTCAACGTCTTGTACCACGTCAACGTTCGTGCACGTGTACACACTGGCGGATTCGATTTTGTCAACTCTTGCTGTAAGCAGAACTTAGCAGCATGGAACCCTCGGTGTGTGTCAGAATCTACTATGCTACCATACTGGCTTCCAAACAATTATTTATTTTAAAAAAAAACCTTTAAAATTGGAGATCCTTTCATCCAGGCGCTATTTTTTTTACCTCGGCAAAGGTTACTGCATTTTAATTTAGTTGACTTTTGTTGGTTTGGGGGGGGGAAGACACTATGGCCACCCCCCTTTAAGCATTTCGGGGGGCCATGGCCGGAATGGCCCTCCCTGAATCCACCAGTGAATGCAAACACAAAACTTTTCACCTAATTTAATTTAGGAAATGAGCACTCAAAAAGTCAAAATGTCAGGTGTGAATTTTAACATGACATTTGTTGCCAAGTGTACCATTTTTACATTCTTGCAGTGGTTTGTAGACTGGAGTGGATTATAGCTAACATCCTTGTTAGAGTAAATGGGGCGAAGGCATGTTTTCCACCGTGGTCAACCAACATTGACAACACCAGGATTGCTATTGAATTAAAGATGTGCCTAAGCATGTGCTTAATCTACTTATACATATGCTTAGGCTTGGGGAAATGTAATCCATATTATAGTGCCAAGCTATTCTGTACCAAAGTACCAATTAAGTACCACTTATTTAAGTACCAATTAAGTATTTGTAACCACTTATATGCAGTTTGCACACTGGAAAAATACCAATAATGGGAGGTTATGGGAAAAGTTTTAGGTAGCGTGTGACAATAACCTTTGTTTAGCATCCAATGTATAGGGTATGCTTTACTATGATGAAGAACTGGAAAACATCCACCATGAATGCTATCACAGTGGCATATAATTGATCCTCGCAATGCACACTACTTTTTATGGAACTTTTTTTCTCTTGAATTATGTATCTTTGCAACATTAGAGTTCAAACTGGAAAGTGGAATGGGCTAGTCGATGCCATCAGATTGCTAAGCTAGTGTGAATTGTTACCCGTAAATGGTTGGTCATTGCCACAGACACAAGCCAATGGCATGCATATGTATGCATGTGTATGTGAATGACCATAACCGGTTGATTCAATTAGGAATATTGCAGACTTAGACATAGTTGAAGCATCAGTATGTAGCTCACCCATATACCCTGTGTATCTGTTTGATGCATGAATGAGCACTTACTTCCCTTATAAGTTGTCAGTAGAGACCGACGAAATGTGTAAGATATTGGATGACCTATGGAACTGCTGGATGATTTATTATGATGTCTCGCAGAACATTAAAAGACATGCTGCTAAAAGTGGAAAAGATCAAGATGCTTATGAATGCATACGATATAACCATTTTTGTAAGAAATATATGTATATGTGTATACATATATTGAAAGTGCTTGTGCATTTGCGTGCATATGCTCGTGTGCATGTGTATGCTCAGGTGCATGTGTATGCTTGTGTGCATGTGCATCTTTGCATGCTTGCAGGTGTTGATATGCTTATATGTGTGAGACATAGTTATCTCTCCATTGTTTACTGGCTCATGCATAGTTCTTACTTTTATGTGTAGCTGATTAGCCTATCATGCTGCATAATTATTGCCACATAATTTTTTGTTGTGTTAAAAATACATTTCCTCCTTTATTGACACCTGCTTCTCTCTTTTCAGATGTCAATGGCTATTTTTCAAGCTTCAGCCATGGGGTTTTCTAGTGCCACTCTGCCAGGGTATTCTTACATCGTTTGTGATAGCCAATTTCTCATTGGCAACTTTTATGAATCCAGGGATAATCCCCAGAGGTAAGCTATAGCAGCTCCTTTTCGGTATTCCTGCCATCATGAAATGCTTTAGTTTGACTCGTGTTCAAGATCGAAAGAGGCTGCGGACCTGATCGCACGAGCTGTCTCAGAGCGATGCAAAAATACTCCACTGACAGCTTACAGTTCACTGGGCACAGAATGCTATGTGAATAGAACAAAACGTCAACTTCACCGCCTGCAACATTTTCCCTGTAATAAGCTGGTGATTAGATTGCACTCTGCTGGCTGTTCTGGCCGTGCTACCAAGCCGCGTGCAACATGTCTTGGCGAGTTCCACTCATGCGCTTGTTGCATAGGCGCCGCATCCGTCTACTGCTGATACCAAGGCTACTATTGCTATTACTTTTATCTAAGTTTATTTCAATTAGTTCAGTCAGGCCAGGCAGCATATAAAGCATAGCCACGGATGCCGGCCACCGCCTGGCACGAAGCCTGTGCTTTTGGTGCCTGGGCAGATGCCTGTGCTTTTGGCCCAGGTGGCCTTTGGCACTGAAGGCAGAGCCTGTGAGTTCATTTTCGCTTATGAATACACGACAGTGTAACAGGCCCCATGTGACTGTGCTCTAATGCCGGTGATGACCACGTGACTGTGCTGTGACGCCAGTGATAGTCACATGACTGTGCTGTGATGTCAGTGATGACCACGTGACTGCTGTGGCGCCAGTGATGACCACGTGACTGTGCTGTGACGCCAGTGATGACCACGTGACTGTGCTGTGACGCCAGTGATAGTCACGTGACTGTGCTGTGACGCCAGTGATGACCACGTGACTGTGCTGTGACGCCAGTGATAGTCACGTGACTGTGCTGTGACGCCAGTGATGGTCACGTGACTATTATGTGCCGGCAGTGATGACCACGTGACTGTACTGTGACGCCAGTGATGACCACATGATTATGTTGTGTCATCACACTACTCATAACCATGTGGCTATATAGTGGTGTGACGTTAGCTGCATGACTGCAGTTCTGCAGCACCGATGGTGGCCACGTCGCTATGTGCCGTGACACTGATGGCAACTGTGTGACTATATTGTGGATATATTAAAAGCTAGCTTGATCTTCAAGATCCAGGAACGACTCAATGTTAGAAAAAATTGTAGATATATATTGTGACGTTTCGGCCATAGACCATTGTCAAACAATGCACTCGTTGCGATCGGCGAACAGGTCGAAAATTCAAATAACTGCAGGCACAAAAACTTGACAAAATCCATTCACCACCTCCACTGCGAGAAAAAAAGACTAAGAAAAAAAAAGAACACAACAACTTAGAAACGCCAAAAAGAAACGCCAAAAAGAAGAAGGGAAAACAAAACTAACGTACACATGCATATACATGGACGGCAGGTGAAAACCGTCGCGACACGAACGCGTCTACCTGGCGGCAAAGAGTACATAGTTGTGACATCAAGGTCCGTTTACACACATCAATATGCAATTCATTGGCCTTTCTCCAAGACCCTGCGCACGCGATAATAATTTGTTTCCTTCTTCTTCAGACACACGCAAAACATGGGTAAAACTGGTAGCCTACGATACATGCCATGACGATTGGTGGGAATTCATACTTGGTTTCAGCTCACGAATAAACAGGGATTCTAAGATTTTTAAGTCCGCGCCGTCTTTCGCTATGCCTAGGATATCTATATTGAAATTTTCATTGGTTTCCGAATGGTTCATGTACAAGTGATGCTCGGTCATGTGTTCGCCTAGGGGAGTGAAGGGACGCCGGAGACGTGCATCTCCCAAATGCTCATTAAATCTTTCCCTTGCAGGGCGAATTGTTTCCCCAACATAGAGAGCGGACGGACAAGTGATGCACGTCACCTTGTAAACTGCATTTTTTACTCGACATCTTCCTTTTAGGCCATTGCCACATGTGTGGCATTTTTTGTTACCTGAAGGGCAAGTGAGGATGCTGAGGGCTGACCTTACCAGATTAGATTTTAGTGACGGTCCGCTGTGCCACGCGATTTTAATTTTGTCTAGTTTTGATGAGCGTAAAATTTGGTTTACCGTACAGCAAAGTTTGTCGGTGACGAACGGTAATCGGATGTAGGTGTAGCTCGATTCCTTTTTGCTTCTGGTACGGTGGTGTTGGACATAGTTCACTTTCCCCTGACGCCTGAACTGGGCCATTCCCTGGTCAATGGCCAGCGACACCTTCCTAGGCGGGTACCCATTGGCCAGGAAGAGGTCGCGCATTTTCTGAAGACTCCGCCTGCACGCTGCTTCGTCTGAGGAAATGCGGGTAGCTCTCCTTATTTGTGCATGGAGCACTGAGGTTTTCGTGGTAATGGGATGTGCTGAGTTGTAGTGGAGAATGACAGGCGCCGCCATAGGCTTTATATACAGCTCAGTGGTGTATGACCCATCCGCGCTTACTGTGAACAGGGTGTCCAAAAATGGAATGGAATTTGAAGTGAACGTGTGCTCTATGGTAAACGAGATGTCCGGATGAGTGGCATTGATGCTAGCGTAAAATTCGAGAAGGGTCTTCAGTCCATGGGTCCAAATTCCAAAGATGTCATCAATGTACCTCAGATAAATTGCTGGTTCCAACATGATGCCATTTAAGAATTTGGACTCAAGAGCATGCATAAAGGCTATAGCGAATGGTGGGGCACACCTGTTCCCCATCGCTACGCCCTTAACCTGCTTGAAAAGTGCATCCCCAAAACGTATTATATTGTTATGGAAAATATGGTGCAAAACTTTGGCACAGTCTTCTAACGTAAGCCCAAAGGTGTTGACACTATTCGAATTTTCAGTGATTATTTCCATGATCGCAGCTATACCTTCCTTTATCAGTGTGCTACCATAAAGGTTCCTCACGTCCATTGTGAAAGCAATAGCTCCTGCCGGGGGGGAGGGAGGGAATTTTTATTTCACTTTGTTCAGGTAGGACTCCGTGTTAGGAAGGTGTGCTGGAATCAATGCCAATACTTGGGTCAGAATCGGACATGTGAACCAGGACAATTTCCCTAACGGGTCCCCACACGCTGACACGATAGGATGTAGTGGGGTGTCAGGCTGATTATTTTTTGGAAGGTCATAGAGCTCTGCTGCACGACTGAAATGAGGAACGAGTGCACAAGTCAGATTTTTGGGAAGCTTCGGTCCAAGAGTGTGCTTGATGAGATCACCGGTTGTGTTATCGAGGATTTTGGTTGGGTTCGGCCGAGAGGGTATCGGTATGTATTCATCCGTCATAGCTTTCGTTTTCACAAGGTATTCTGATTTGTCCATTATCACCAAGCCCTTACATTTATCGGAGGGCTTGATTATAATGTCACTGTTATTTTTTAGCTCCTGTGTCCCCTGCTTTTGTGCCGGAGTGACGTTGCTGGTCGTCGTTGGTTGTCTTTTGAAACGCCATGAGGATCTTACATTTCAGTTCTCTAAGAACCTATTATAAATCCCGCGGTGCCCTAGGTGGCTGGTACGCAGGCGCGTCAGAGAAGTGGTGACGGATGTTGAAGCCCGTCTGTCCTGTGGGTGCTTGACCATGCGGAGATTGACAGAGCTTGTGCTCCCGCTGCCATCTCCACCGAAGTCCATACAATGCCCTCTCCAGTCCCAGCTCAACTGTCCTGATGCATCTGTGATCAATTGCTCTAACTATGGCAAAGCCAGGCCCTCGATCTAAAGACGTCAAGCACATCCTGCCGGACAGTTGCTTTCACTAGTCTTGCCAAGCGCCACTCAAAAGTGTGGGTTATCATACACCGTTCAGTTGCGGGACTGGGACCTCATCTGGCCACAGTGGCAGAAAGGGTGCACCACCAGCCCCCGCCTAGGGGTGCAAAAAGTCCAATGGACAATTTTGTATATGGCACACGCACTCCCCACAGCGAGCCCCGAATTAAGGTTCCGACAACATGCAACATGTCGAAAGCAACTGTCCGGCATGATGTGCTTGACATCTTAGATCGAGGGCCTGGCTTTGCCATAGTTAGAGCAATTGATCACAGGTGCATCAGGACAGTTGAGCTGGGACTAGAGCGGGCGTTATATGGACTTCGGTGGAGATGGCAGCGGGAGCACAAGCTCAGCCAATTTCCGCATGCTCAAGCACCCACAGGACGGGCGGGCTTCAACATCCGCCACCACTTCTCTGACGCGCCTGTGTACCAGCCACCTAGGGCACCACGGGATTTAGAAGAGGTTCTTAGAGACCTGAAATGTAAGATCCTCATGGCGTTTAAAAGACAGCCAACGACGACCAGTAACGTTACTCCGGCACAAAAGCAGGGGATTCGGGAGCTCAAAAATAACAGTGACATTATAATCAAGCCCTCCGATAAATGTAAGGGCTTGGTGATAATGGACAAATCAGAATACCTTATGAAAACGAAAGCTATCACGGATGAATACATACCGATACCCTCTCGGCCGAACCCAACCAAAATCCTCGAGAAGACTACCGGTGATCTCATCAAGCACACTCTTGGACCGAAGCTTCCCAAAAATCTGACTTGTGCACTCGTTCCTCATTTCAGTCGTACAGCAGAGCTCTATGGCCTTCCAAAAAATCATAAGCCTGACACCCCACTACGTCCTATCGTGTCAGCGTGTGGTGACCCGTTAGAGAAACTATCCTGGTTCACATGTCAGATCCTGACCCAAGTATTGGCATTGATTCCAGCACACCTTCCTAACACGGAGTCCTACTTGAACAAAGTGAAACAAAAATTTCCTCGCTCTCTCCCGGCAGGAGCTATCGCTTTCACAATGGACGTCAGGAACCTTTATGGTAGTATACCGATAAAGGAAGGTATAGCTGCGATCATGGAAATAATCACTGAAAATTCGAATAGTGTCAACACCTTTGGGCTTACGTTAGAAGACTGTGCCAAAGTTTTGCACCATATTTTCCATAACAATATAATACGTTTTGGGGATGCACTTTTCAAGCAGGTTAAGGGCGTAGCGATGGGGAACAGGTGTGCCCCACCATTCGCTATAGCCTTTATGCATGCTCTTGAGTCCAAATTCTTAAATGGCATCATGTTGGAACCAGCAATTTATCTGAGGTACATTGATGACATCTTTGGAATTTGGACCCATGGACTGAAGACCCTTCTCGAATTTTACGCTAGCATCAATGCCACTCATCCGGACATCTCGTTTACCATAGAGCACACGTTCACTTCAAATTCCATTCCATTTTTGGACACCCTGTTCACAGTAAGCGCGGATGGGTCATACACCACTGAGCTGTATATAAAGCCTATGGCGGCGCCTGTCATTCTCCACTACAACTCAGCACATCCCATTACCACGAAAACCTCAGTGCTCCATGCACAAATAAGGAGAGCTACCCGCATTTCCTCAGACGAAGCAGCGTGCAGGCGGAGTCTTCAGAAAATGCGCGACCTCTTCCTGGCCAATGGGTACCCGCCTAGGAAGGTGTCGCTGGCCATTGACCAGGGAATGGCCCAGTTCAGGCGTCAGGGGAAAGTGAACTATGTCCAACACCACCGTACCAGAAGCAAAAAGGAATCGAGCTACACCTACATCCGATTACCGTTCGTCACCGACAAACTTTGCTGTACGGTAAACCAAATTTTACGCTCATCAAAACTAGACAAAATTAAAATCGCGTGGCACAGCGGACCGTCACTAAAATCTAATCTGGTAAGGTCAGCCCTCAGCATCCTCACTTGCCCTTCAGGTAACAAAAAATGCCACACATGTGGCAATGGCCTAAAAGGAAGATGTCGAGTAAAAAATGCAGTTTACAAGGTGACGTGCATCACTTGTCCGTCCGCTCTCTATGTTGGGGAAACAATTCGCCCTGTAAGGGAAAGATTTAATGAGCATTTGGGAGATGCACGTCTCCGGCGTCCCTTCACTCCCCTAGGCGAACACATGACCGAGCATCACTTGTACATGAACCATTCGGAAACCAATGAAAATTTCAATATAGATATCCTAGGCATAGCGAAAGACGGCGCGGACTTAAAAATCTTAGAATCCCTGTTTATTCGTGAGCTGAAACCAAGTATGAATTCCCACCAATCGTCATGGCATGTATCGTAGGCTACCAGTTTTACCCATGTTTTGCGTGTGTCTGAAGAAGAAGGAAACAAATTATTATCGCGTGCGCAGGGTCTTGGAGAAAGGCCAATGAATTGCATATTGATGTGTGTAAACGGACCTTGATGTCACAACTATGTACTCTTTGCCGCCAGGTAGACGCGTTCGTGTCGCGACGGTTTTCACCTGCCGTCCATGTATATGCATGTGTACGTTAGTTTTGTTTTCCCTTCTTCTTTTTGGCGTTTCTTTTTGGCGTTTCTAAGTTGTTGTGTTCTTTTTTTTTCTTAGTCTTTTTTTCTCGCAGTGGAGGTGGTGAATGGATTTTGTCAAGTTTTTGTGCCTGCAGTTATTTGAATTTTCGACCTGTTCGCCGATCGCAACGAGTGCATTGTTTGACAATGGTCTATGGCCGAAACGTCACAATATATATCTACAATTTTTTCTAACATTGAGTCGTTCCTGGATCTTGAAGATCAAGCTAGCTTTTAATATATCCACAATGATTGACCAGGAAATACGGGCATTTCTGAACTATGTGTGACTATATGCCGTGACACGGACGGTAGCCATGTGACCATGTGCTCTGACATGGACGGTAGCCATGTGACCATGTGCTGTGACATGGACGGCAGCCACGTGACCATGTGCTGTGACACGGACGGTAGCCACGTCACCATGTGCTGTGACATGGACGGCAGCCACGTGACCTTGGTGATGTGACACAGACGATATCCACGTGACCATGTGCTGTGACACAGACGGTAGCCACGTGACTGTGCCGTGACACGGACGGTAACCACGTGACTGTGCCGTGACAGACGGTAGCCACGTGACTGTGCCGTGACACGGACGGTAGCCACGTGACTGCCGTGACACAGACTGTAGCCACGTGACTGTGCCGTGACACGGACGGTAGCCACGTGACTGCCGTGACACAGACTGTAGCCACGTGACTGTGCCGTGACGGACGGTAGCCACGTGACTGTGCCGTGATACAGACGGTAGCCACGTGACTGTACCGTGACACGGACGGTAGCCACGTGACTGTGCCGTGGCACAGACGGTGGCCACGTGACTGTGCCGTGACACGGACGGTAGCCACGTGACTGTGCCGTGACACGGACGGTAGCCACGTGACCGTGACACGGACGGTAGCCACGTGACTGTGCCGTGACACAGACGGTGGCCACGTGACTGTGCCGTGACACGGACGGTAGCCACGTGACTGTGCCGTGACACAGACGGTAGCCACGTGACTGTGCCGTGACACGGACGGTAGCCACGTGACTGTGCCGTGACACGGACGGTAGCCACGTGACTGTGCCGTGACACGGACGGTAGCCACGTGACTGTGCCGTGACACGGACGGTGGCCACGTGACTGTGCCGTGACACAGACGGTAGCCACGTGACTGTGCCGTGACACGGACGGTAGCCACGTGACTGTGCCGTGACACGGACGATAGCCACGTGACTGTGCCGTGACACAGACGGTAGCCACGTGACGTGCCGTGACACGGACGGTAGCCACGTGACTGTGCCGTGACACAGACGGTAGCCACGTGACTGTGCCGTGACACGGACGGTAGCCACGTGACCATGGTGACGCCGTGCCACCGCCGACCACTCAGTGACCATGTGCTGGCTGACAGCGTCGTCGGACGAGGATCGAGATGACGACTTCCGATTGCCGCTCTACAAAAACGTGGAGATCAGCGGCATCACGGTGCGAATGAAGTGGTGCGCCACCTGCCAGTTCTATCGCCCGCCGCGTTGCAGTCACTGCAGCGTCTGCAATCACTGCATAGAGGTGAGACACTCCACTGGTCACTGCGTAGAGGTGAGACACTCCACTGGTCACTGCATAGAGGTGATGCAGCCCACTGGTCACTGCATGGAGGTGAGCCAGCCCACTGGTCACTGCATAAAGGTGAGAGCCAGTCCACTGACTACTGCATAGAGGTGAGACAGCCCACTGGTCACTGCATAAAGGTGAGAGCCAGTCCACTGACTACTGCATAGAGGTGAGACAGCCCACCGGTCACTGCATAAAGGTGAGAGCCAGTCCACTGACTACTGCATAGAGGTGAGACAGCCCACTAGTCACTGCATAGAGGTTAGAGACAGCTCACTGGTCACTGCATACAGGTGAGGGCCAGCCCACTGGTCACTGCATAGAGATGAGCCAGCCCACTGGTCCTTGCAGAGGTGAGCCAGTCCACTGACTACTGCATAGAGGTGAGACAGCCCACCGGTCACTGCATAAAGGTGAGGGGACGAGTGGTCTAGGGGTAAGATGCTCGTCTCACAATCAAAAGGTTGTGGGTTCGAGTCTCACCTGTCGCTACCCTTCGCCCGCGACCAATCGGCGTGAGAAATTGGCGACGCTACATGACTCAACGGTCGACGTGTCGTAAAACCAATAACCAACCTGCATAAAGGTGAGAGCCAGTCCACTGACTACTGCATATAAGTGAGACAGCCCACTGGTCACTGCATAGAGGTGAGAGCCAGCCCACTGGTCACTGCATACAGGTGAGAGCCAGCCCACTGGTCCTGCAGAGGTGAGCCAGCCCACTGGTCCTGCATAGAGGTGAGACAGCCCACTGGCCACTGCATGGAGTTGACCCAGCTCAGTGGTCACTGCACGTTAGACAATCTACTGGTCACTGTACTTGGGTGAGACAGCCCACTGGTCACTACCCTTAGGTGAGTGAGACAACCCACCGGCCACTACATGGAGGTCAGCGAGCCCAGTGGTGACCATAGCGGCGGTCCACCGCCCGTGATATCCGGAACGCAAGATTTGATGTGGTGAGTACCGCTAATGATTGGTGTAGTGATCTCCGCTCGTATGAAATCCGACACCAGCCTACACGTTTGATGTCGTTTCTTGTGTAGCCCAGATACAATATTAACAGTATTTATAGTGATTTAGAGTGGCTTATCAGTTCCTTTTTCAGAGCTCCGTTTTAATCATCCGATGTGATGCGGTGTGCTGAGGCGTGATCAGGTGTGATAGGGTGTGCTCCGGCGTGACCAGGTGTGTTCCCGTGTGGACCGGCGGGATTCGGTGTGATAGGGCGGGATCCGGTGTGATAGGGCGGGATCCGGTGTGATACCGTGTGGGCCGGTGTGATAAGGTGTGGACCAGTGTGCTGCCGCGTGATCTGGTGTGATAGGGCATGATTTAGATGGATAGGGGTGATCCCGTGTGGTGGTTATTTGTTTTTACGACACGTCGACCGTTGAGTCATGTACCATCGCCAATCTCTCGCGCCGATTGGTCGCGGGCAAAGAGTAGCGAAAGGTGAGACTCGAACCCACAATCTTTCGATTGTGAGACGGGCAACTTACCTCCCTAGACTACTCATCCCCAGGTGATCCCGTGTGATTCGATGTGACGGCGTGATCCCATGTGGACCGATGTGATCCCATGTGCTCTGGAGTGGACCGGTGTGATGGGGTGTGATAGGGTGTGCTCCGGTTTTGTTCCGGTGTGAACCTGGCGCTTGACGCACGGCGCTGGCCGCCGGCAGACGTTCGACCACCACTGTCCCTGGGTGAACACCACTGTCCCTGGGTGATGGGGTGGGATAGGGTGTGCTCCGGTTTTGTTCCGGTGTGAACCTGGCGCTTGACGCACGGCGCTGGCCGCCGGCAGACGTTCGACCACCACTGTCCCTGGGTGAACAACTGCATTGGCCGGCGCAACTACCGCTTCTTCGTGCTGTTCCTGGTGTCGCTGAGCGTACACATGGTGGCCATCTTCGGCCAGTGTCTGGTGTTCGTGCTGCACCAGCGGCACAACCTGGCCGCCGTCAGCGTGGTCGTGGCGTATCCTTTGGTGCGCCGGAGCGCCGGCCGTCCGCCGACCAGCGCTGGCACGTTCTCCGGGCCGTGCTGGTCGGTAGATACGGCACACGAATGACGAGGGGGGGTTCTCTAGTGCGCTTGAATGGATGTTGTTGGTGAAAGTCTCTGGTGCAACAGCACCAGAGACTACCATCATTTAGTACAAACTATTGTACCAGAGACCAGCAGCTGGCCTTGGAGCTAGGTAGTCAGAAAGCCATGCACGAGGCTGTTTATTTTACTTCTTTTTTTTACTACAGTTCTTACCGTGCGAACCAGTGTACAATAATTCACCATGTGACCTGGAATTTCACAGCTCATGGAAATGTATGTGTTTGATCCTAGGGTGAATTTGTCATCATTACCAAACCTTGAAAGTGCAGATCGCCATGCTAACCATAACTGACAATGTGAATGAAGGTATTTATTTTCCTGAACCTGATTCTGGCTTTTCATTCGTGAGTGCCTGTCCTGCATCTTGTTCTCATCTTTCACCATTCCCAAGGAACAGTGTTCTTCATCCGCACAGGTATTGGGGAGGTATTTTTAGGACGGTGGTGCGGACTTGCACGCACCGTTCGACCTGTAATTTCTGACGCTATGGACATGTGTAAGGAAATGCCGAGAGGCAAAATGAGCCTAGTAGCCGCTGTGTCCCAAGCACTAATTCACCGCCACACGAGGTAGGCATGGTCGTGCAGCTTGCTCTTGCGCCTCTACAAATGTTGTTTTGTGCGACATCTTCTACAACTTTTCTGCAGCCGCCATGACCCTGCTTAGTTTGCCATCATATTATTTCAGCTTCCTTTGGTTGGTGTCTTCAACTTTCGGATCAGAAAACTTTAATTTGAGTGTCCCAAAATCCATCACCAATGCTTGAGCACCGGCAATTGTATTCCCAAAGATATCTCACAGGTGTATATTTATATGCACAGAAACGTTGCATAGCAAAACTTAGAGGTGGAAGTGTGTGCTCGTGCATATATGCATGCAGATTATTACACATGCACACACACACAATATAAATGATGATTACTATTATTATTATAATATATATATTTATTTATTTATTTATACAATATCTACGTTGAGTGTGTACGTTGTCTGCGGCTGCAGCGACTCCAGTTACATTTCCTCAATGTCGGGCTACAGTATGGTGATCATGTGCGTGATCGGCGTGCTGCTGGTGCCCGTGCTGGGGCTGGCCGGCTTCCACAGCGTGCTGGTGTCGCGCGGCCGCACCACCAACGAACAGGTGACGGGCAAGTTCCGCAACGGCTTCAACCCGTTCTCGCGCGGCTGCTGCTGGAACTGCTGCCGCACGCTCTGGTCGCCGCTGTATCCCGAGTAAGTGTGCGTGGGGCGCCGGCGCACCCCGCCTGCTGTCTAGCCGTGTGGGGCGCTGTGGTAACCGGTTTGAGCGGCGATGGCTACCCTGACAGGCACGTGTGCCATGCGAGAGCGATAGTTGCCGTGACAGGCACGTGTGCCACGTGAGAGCGATAGTTGCCGTGACAGGCACGTGAGCCACGTGAGAGCGATAGTTACCGTGACAGGCACGTGTGCAGTAGGAGAGTGATAGTTACCCTGGCAGAAACGTGGGCCATATGACAGCAATAGTTACCCTGACAGGCACTTGTGCCATATGAGAGCGAACGTAAGGCGAACCAGGGTCATGGCTTGTTTACGCGTTATGCAATGGTGCATGCTTGGAAGGCTGCTGGAAGCGTACCACGTGCATACATGTGCGAACAAACTTAAAATTGCATCCGATTTTTGTGTTGCTTAGAGATTGTCGCTAAATTACGACTTAATTTAACGTACCTAAATTCCTGAAGTATTAGAAGCATGGTTTCTATGCATGGGAGTTATAAATTGCATTCCTGAGTCAAGCAGTTCGATACTGGTACTTCTGATCAGGGAATTTGAACTGCAAGCCCATCTTTGACCGTGAGTGCTGGTATTAACCAGGTGAATTTAGAACACTGGTGTACATTATTGAGAAAGACCTCATAGTATTGCTGGTGTCGACTCAATGGTTTTGTGTCCACGTACGCTTCCTAAAACCTCTAAACTCCCACTATCCATCCTAACTTTTCTCAAGTTTGAAAGCTTTGTGACCTTGGACGAGTTAGCCAATTACTCCGAAATATGTAGTACATATAATATATGTAGCGCGTGCGAGCTCAAACGCAAGCAGGCACGCACGCACACACGCCCAAGCAAGCAGACAGGCAGACGACAGACAGACAGGCAGACAGACGGACAGACACAGACAGATAGACAGACGGACAGACACAGACAGACAGACAGACAGACAGACAGACACCTGCACACCTGACACCAGCACACCTGACGTTTTATGTGGGTGAACACTGGACCTCACCTATCAATCTGTAAGTGACCTGCAGGTAGGGATGTCATGTCGTACTGAGGTGCACGGCTCTACTCCGACCTGACCTGGTGTGTGCCGCAGTGTGGCGACGCTCTCTCGAGAGGCGCGCCGGAAGCGTCACCCGTACACTCTGCCTACGTCGCCCCAGGCGGTGGCCACCATAGCCAGTGAGCACCAGGTGAAGCTCTACATCGACAACGGCAATGGCGTACGCGGCAAGAGTGGCGCAGCAGTGTACACACAGGTGAGTACCGCTCCGGCCGGGTCTGCAGTACCGCTCCGGCCGGGTCTGCAGTACCGCTCCCGCTGGGTCTGCAGTACCGCTCCTGCTGGGTCTGCAGTACCGCTCCCGCTGGGTCTACAATTCCGCTCCCGCTGAGTCTGCATTACCGCTCCCGCTGGGTCTCGTACCGCTCCCTCCGGGTCTGCAGTACCGCTCCCGCCGGATCTGCGGTACCGCTCCCGCCGGGTCTGCGGTGCCGCTCCCGCTGGGTCTGCAGTACCGCTCCGGCCGGGTCTGCAGTACCGCTCCCGCTGGGTCTGCATTACCGCTCCCGCTGGGTCTCGTACCGCTCCCGCCGGGTCTGCAGTACCGCTCCCGCCGGATCTGCGGTACCGCTCCCGCCGGGTCTGCGGTGCCGCTCCGGCCGGGTCTGCAGTACCGCTCTCGCTGGGTCTACAGTGCCGCTTCCGCCGAACTCTGTTCGATCTCTCCCACGGCTGCACATTACCGCTCTTCGATCCTCCAGTTTCTGCTCGCCCGTTCTCCGAGGTATGGCTCCCGCGGGTTGTGGCGAAGTCTTATGTGGGCTACAGGTGAAACAGGTAGCTACACGGGCGAAATTACATTTTGCACGTCAAAGCTCCTTGCGTGGAGGACGTCAGGGAAGGTGGAAAGTACCCCACGAGGTGCGAACCTACCACTCGCTAGAAAGAAACAAGTTTGGCTATGCTGTCGGGGGTTCAAGAAGTCCTTTATTTTCTCGTTCAGTCCCACAAGAATCGTGGAGTGGGGGCGGCGCTCTTGCCACTTATCTAACGTGTCTTTTTCAGTAGCCTACACTCACTACCAACGTATTATGGTGCTGTCAGGCAGTATATACCGTACCGTGCCAAGCACAGTAACAAATAACAAGTACATCACCAGATATCGACAGACTTGGGAACCCAGGGTTCTCAAATTCCTGCAGTTGGGTGCAAATTGACACCTAACACAACTGTCCCTACATCGCTTCCGATATCTTGTATACGTTCGTATACCAGCTACTCGTTAATTGTATGTATGTTAGAGGATAAGATTATGCAGGACACAGCCAGTTTTTCTTAACTGTACATAATCCATAAAAAAATGCTTGCCCATGTTTTGTTTTATTCACACATGGACATAGCTCCTTTCTTGAACCAAATTAAACAGCTCTAGTTGGGATTCAGCACTTCATTTGTCAGAAAATGTTTGTCTTAGTACCTCCATCTTCCCTTTTTCCTCCACTCTGACATTGTGTTCTTAGATCCGACAACTAACTCAAAATGAATTTGAGAACACTGGTAACCGCCACGTGCGTGATTCAAACGCTGATGCCATGTGGCGATCGGCGCTAATGCGTTACAAGGCCCTTATCGCTGGTGTGAGGGTTGGCGACACGAATGCCGAGTGGCTGACGTCAGCCGGCTGAGTCGGCTGACGTGTAATGTACGCGGACCTCGATTGTGTAGAAGCCGGCGTCGGGACGCTCGAGTATGCCCCCACCATCTCCCGTAGGCTACGCGTCTCATCGAACGATTTTCCGCACGTCAACACGAACCCACAGTCCCTCCTGTCTTGGCAGCACTGGCGGCCAGACTATCATGTGACTGACGTGGCGGACGTCTCAGTATCCCTGGTGCATGGTGCTTTAGGAAATGCCTTTCTGGCTGCACGTTTTGAAGCTATTTGCTGACTTGCTACTACTGCGAAGTTCTTTGACATGGTGTTTGTGCAACGTTGCATGCTGACTACAGCACATGTAAGGTACGACGACGAGGTCTATTGTCCGTGCTGTCCGTGTGTATTCTGGTCACCAGACGACATTCGGGTGTCGTCTGTCCCGTTAGCCGCATGAAACGGGGTCTTTTACTTTTATAGACACGTTTTTTTCCTCCTCGTTTCAGTTCAGTTGGAGGAGAGCCTTTGGGTTAATTTGCAGGACGTGGAGTATATCGAATTCAGCATGTCCGTGTTAGCTACTTCTAGTCATCCTTTGACGTGGTTGTATCTGCCTTAACATTGTGCGTTATTTATCTGACTAGCCTTCACATACACCATTACACTCCATCCGGGCAATGCTACACAGTGGGCCCTGGTTAACATTTGGTGTAACTGGTGCAATACGTACGTGATGATGTCCATTTCAGATAATCGTCTGGCGGACTTTATTTGCCACCGATGACTGGTGCATTCACATGGATACAGTACAACGTGGTGTTGCTGAGAGGTATTTGCGGTCTCGATGGGACACTGATCGAATAGTGTATTTTCTATTAGGCTCAGAAACAAAATTTCAGCCAAGATATGCTGCCCTATGAACGCTCACAGTTGACCGTGGTGCGATGATCCACCCCTCGCCTTTTTCGCGCAGAGTTGAAGAGCTCGGGCAAGCCCATGGTATCGCTGCCCGTATCGCTGGCCTCGGTGCCACCTACTCTGGACGCTTGTTCCCATGTAGTATTGGTGAATGGTGGATGCGGCGGCTCGCCCCCGGTCTGCCGCCACTGGGCGGGGATCGGGCTAACATCGGTTCAGCTACTGTACACACGCCGACTTTGGTGCATCTTTTTCGCTGTTACATTTGGTTCGCCTTCTTTTGAGTTGCTCTTTCACTGCCTTGCAGATGATCCCAGTGTCGTGTGTACCTGAAGTAGAGAACTCACCACTTTGGCGGCAAACGTCCGTGTAGTCTTCGCTTCCTGTTCTTAGTTTGTGTTCTGTATCTTAGGTAAGTTTACTTCGCTGTCCCCGGTGATATTATTCTAATGCTGCTGTGCTATTAACCAACATGCGCCTAAGCTCTGCTCTCGCCCCGCCTCCCACTTCCTTTTCAAGTGCATTCTTGTTTATCGGTCACATTTTGATTGTTGTCGTCACCCGGCACGTGCCAATGGCTGCCATGTACCATCACTGGGACACGGTGTCACTCCGCCGTGAGACATTATCAACGCCTGGTGCGTTCGGCGGGCACGGCCGGAGCCCTCCCACTGATCGTTGATTGGCTGTCGCGGACGGTGGCCGCCGCGTGTGGCTGACGCCCGATTGGCGGCGCTCGGCGGGCAGGTGAACAGCTGCGGCGACGGCTCGGACGGCGAGCTGGACCGGGTGATGTCGCAGTCGCGTGACTGCCACGCCTCGCCGCCGGTGGCGCGCAGCGGCTCCAAGACCAACTTCTTCTCACACCGGTCGGCGGCCGGTGGCGGCACGCTTGGTACTCCTGGCACTCCCGGCACCCCTGGCACTCCCGGCACCCCTGGCACCCCCGGCACCCCCGGCGCCGACGGCTCGCCCTACAAAATGTACGCGGGCCGCACCACGCCGCAGAGTCGCCAGAGCAGGTGGGTGTTCCATTCGGTGCCATTTTGCTGTGCCAACTCGGTCCCAGGATTCGTATTGGCCTGGCTCTCCCAAGCTTCAAGCCTCTTTCTTGTTTGATTTTTGCTGTTGATTCTTGTCCATCCTCCGAGGAGACTGAAACGATGTTTTTGTCCTCGGTGCGTGCCGTGCTAGTTACTCTGGCTATTTTTGTTAGTGGGCTTGTCTCGTATTGCCATTCCCTTGCTTGTATAATTGTTCAGCCTTGTGTTCTAACAGTCCGGTTCCTCTATAGATCTAAATTTGGTCAGTACTATCCGCTTGTCTAGATTCCATTCGGTGTTGGCCCTTCTGTTTTTTTTCTTACGTTTGGTATCCCTTAGCATGTATGTATGCGCATTGTGGAGTCACTACAACGCTGCAGAATGTCTGACCGTCAGACTGCGCTGACCGTTAATGTCCCAAATTTGTTTACTTTGTGCCACACGTCAGAGAAGGAGTTTAAGCTTTGTCGACAAAGGCATTCGACTACCGCATTGTTAGAAATAAAATGTTCAGCGTCAGAGCAGAAGCATGCACCTACAAAAGGATATGTAGTATTTCTAGCTCTTGAGGTTCTTATAATGTCACATTTGTCACCGAACGTTTTGTTCCAGGGAGATATTCTTGAAGAAAGTAACTAAGTAAATATCAAAATTACACCGTTGTTTAGCTTACGAAATCAGTGTCTTTAGTGCGTGCGATTCTCATGCTAAACCCCGTCCCTCTCCTCGCTCAAGATTTGTACATGTCCCTGAATGTTTTCAAGTGTGCATCCGTCCATGCCTAAGCACAGTGGCTCAGCCAAGATTATTTTTGGAGGTGATTGTGGGGGGATGAGTGGTCTAGGGGTAAGATGCTCGTCTCACAATCGAAAGGTTGTGGGTTCGAGTCTCACCTGTCGCTACTCTTCGTCCGCGCCCAATCGGCGTGAGATATTGGCGACGCTACATGACTCAACGGTCGACGTGTCGTAAAACCAATAACCAACCGGAGGTGATTGTGGGTTGGGATAGAGAGACTGGCCTTCTCCCCTGGAACGTTTCTTTCTTTTCGTCGGGGTGCGGCTTACCTAGGTGCCAATGGCACAGTTCTAGAGAACATCATTTTTGGAGCGCGAGTCCTAATACGGCTGGCGTGGCCCTCTGCAGACTACAGGGATGCTCCACCGAGCTCCATTTGTCCAACAACTTAAGCCGGTATCAGTCCGTTGAAACAGATGGGACGAGAAAGCGGCGGGGAACGTTTGTCGCTAAAGCTCATAATCCTCCGCTGGTGTATGCGGGAAAGTGAACAATTCTGGCATTCTTACGCTTGAACCCTCACCCTTGGACATTCTGCCGCTGTGCATTGTTACCGTGATGTGGTGTGGTACCCCGCCGGCCGTGACGCCGTGGTGTGGTACCCCGCCGGCCGTGATATGGTGTGGTACCCCGCCAGCCGTGATGTGGTGTGGTACCCCGCTGGCCATGATGTGGTGTGGTACCCCGCCGGCCGCCACCGCACTGTCGTCCACGCCGTCCCTCCTGCTGACACTGCGGCGCGCGCTGCCGTTGCAGGGAGGGCCGCAAGTCGCGCAGTCAGACGCCCGAGTCGGTGTACTCGCCCGAGGAGGGCGCTGTGTCGCTGCCGCCGCCGCAGCAGCAGCGCCGGCCGGCGGCCGTCAGCCCGCCGCAGCCGCACCGGCCGCCGCTCAGCCCGCCGCTCAGCCCGCCGGCACGCGGGCGCCAGCCGGCGCAGTACGCCAGCCCGGCGCGCCGCTCGCAGCCGGGCACGCCGACGGCGCCGCGCCGGCCCGACCACATCCACGTGCGCCAGCACCAGCCGCCTCCGGCGGCCGCCCAGCAGCGCTACCCACAGTCGTTCGGCTACGGCGCCCTGCCGGCGGCGGCCGCCGAGGCGCGCCTCGCCGACCAGCCGCCGTCGCTGTACAGCGGCGTGCGCCGAACCACGGCCAGCGGCGTTGCGGCGCAGGGCCACGCGGCCGTCGGCTACGCCGCCTGGCCGGGCTACAGCCCGCCGCACGGCGCCGCCGGCTACGGCCAGATGTCGCCGCCGGGCGAGCGTCGCAAAGCTCCGGCGGCCGGCCACTACGGCGGCGACTTCCAGGCGCGCGCGCCGCCGCAGCACGAGGCCGTCTCCCGGTACGGCCACAGGGCGCCGCCGGCCGGCGAGGTGGACCATGCCAGTGCGTACGGCGCGGGCGTGGTGCGATCTCGCGGGCCGCCGCCGCCGCCGCACCCCTCCGATCGAGACCGGTACGACAGACTTGACTCGAGCTACGAGATCTCAGTGTAGCACGCGCCGAACCCGAGCCAAAGTCCAGGTACCGCGCTCGCCATGCCATGTGTCTATGTGATCGCGCGCCGGTTGAAACTAACCGAACGCAACGGGTCGGGTCGCTGTGGCCTCGGCTATCGCGTCGGTCGCTCACGCGCGGGGTCGTCAGTACAAACCGAGTCGGCCGCCACTAGCAAGCCAGCGACAGACCCGCCTGGTGTCGTCCGTCTGCCTTCCGTGCGCGTCATAATTCATCTAGTCGGCTCAGTGATAGGTCTCGAAGTGCGCCTGCCGGCGTGGTCGAGCCTTCTAGAGGCAGCTCACCGATCGCGTGCGCCGTGTGGGCTGGTTTGTTGTTAACCGGGCGACGGCGTTATCGCTGGTGTGTCCGCATGTTTATGCTGGTGTGTCTGGAGGTGTGTTGGGTCGCGTCCCGATGCGGCTGCGTCGTCATGGCGTCAGCCTATGGGGACGGAATCTGTTTAGTGAAATTGTTGGGAATTGCGGGCGTGCGTGTGGGGACCAGGAAGACGTGAATCACAAGTCCCTGGCGTAACTACGAGTGTGGAGCATATAAATCACTAGTCTGAGCCCGACAACCGGGAAATCATGTGTCGGGAAGGTTGTGCGTGCGAGACGAGAGGCTCGATGACCCCGCTCGTCAGAGCCGTGTGGTCTGGCCAGCCTGTGCGCGGGAGAGGCCGAATGGAGAGGAAGGCGCGGCTGGGAGCCCGCGCAGTCGCGAGCCTGCGTGTGCGACTGGAAAGCCGACCAGGTTATGTGGCCGGCCCGGCGCTACTTGAATGTTAGATTTACCTGAAAACACACTGTTGGCGCGTTGGATGATTTAATCGTGCGTTTTAGTGTCGGTGTGACGCAGGTGTGCGTGTGGGTGCGACGGCGTTGATTGCCCGCCCCGTCTGTTTGTCGCGGCCGGCACCGGGCCGTTAGTGCTTTGAGCGTGTCGGGCACGTAGTGGCATACCTTTTGGCTAACTATATTTGTATTTTGACAAGTGCTCGTGGGCCGGGATAACTCAATCTCCGTGAACAACTCGGCTGGCTCGTGTCGAAGGCGTGGCCAACCGTGGCGTGAACACCGTGGGGTGCTCGCTTTAATTGTGTCCGTGGACGCACCGTGGACATTTGGTTGTCTGCCCACAGGCGCCTCGCCTCGCCTCGCCTTCGGCTAGAACGCGTCAGACCGGTGAATGTTTTGTACTGAAGTGTAGGTAGGCGTTCCGAGTTGAGGTGATTCCTAGTGATTTGCATATTTGCCTCCAAATAAACTAAACCCTCCGTGGCCGTGCCTGCTCATAGAAGATTGGGATTCGCGCTCCCCTCATGATCAAATAGAGTCTGACCCACTGGTGGTTGTGTGAATGGGTTTACGATTCTTCGTAATTTCTTGCGAGAACCCACATTGCTGCCAATCATCAGCTATTGGCCGTCTCCTGGCAAATGTTGGCTAATGTGCTGAGGCGATGCTCATGAAAAATATTGGTGTCCAGGTGGGGCGCACCGAGAAGAGCCCCTTCTTTCCACTCATGTATTAACTATTTTCTCTAGTTTCTCCTGCTGTCTACTGTAAAGGCCGAAGTGGCTGACACCGCAGGAAAGCTCACAATGTTAAGCACGGTTTCGGTGCGACTGCGACGGCGACGGACGACGAGAGAGGAGTCTGGTTTCACGCAAATCGATAGCCGCCTTTCGGCTTAATACAAGTCCATTGGGTGGCCTGTTGGGTTAACACTGAAAGCGAACATTTTTCAGTCAGTTCGGCAATTTCAGTGCGCCGAGTCTGCTTGCCTTACGTGACATGCTCATGAATCACTAGATGGATCGCCATGATACCGCATGACTTGTTTCGTCGAAACAAATGGTCCAATTCGTCACGGGAAATATTTACTTCTACCACGTACCACGTTCAACTGCGCCATCTCTGAGCATGGCTTTGCGCTGGTTGTTTTGGGTGGGTTTTATCCTATCCTTCCTTCCCTTCTTTTTTTTTTTTTTTTTTTTTTTTTTTTTTTTTTTTTTTTTTTTATTTTTTTTTATTTTTTTTTTATTTTTTTTTTTTTTTTTTCTTACCTTTTATTTTTTTTTTTTTTGGGGGGAAAAACAGGGTTTGTTTTTTTTTTTGTGGTTCAATATTATTTAAGTACGCCTTTTTTTTTTTTTTTTCTTTCTTTTTTTCCTTCCCCCCCTTATTATACCCAATTTTTTTTTTTTTTTTTTTATAAATTAAAGGGTACAATGTATTTTTTTTTTTTTTTTTTTTTCTTCTCTCTTTACTAAGGGGGTTTTTTTTTATTTTTTTTTTAAAAAATTTTTGGTTTTTTTTTTTTTTCCTTTCCCTCATAAAAATATTTTATGTGTTATTAGACCTGGCTAAGCTTTCATCTGTGGCGCAGCGAAGACATCAGAATATTTTTAGGAAGCGTGTATATCCACTCATGAGTCGATTTACACAGAAAATGGTCTCCTGTGTATATCACGACAAATCTGAGTGGACATACACCACCGGCGCTATTTGTGTAAATCACGATAGAAATGTGACGTCACTGGTTTCAGCGACATTTTTCCGACATTTCCAGCAACCATTCTAGCAGCTATTCTCGACGCACGGCAAGACTATTTCATACGCATGGGTGTGGCGGTAGTGCAGGTTATGGCACGTGGGTTATTGTGGAAAGTGGATTATTATTAAACATTTGCCGATTCACCCCTTCGGTCTACCCCTTGGTTCCGCCCCTTGGATTCACCCTTCAGATCCACCCCCTGTGTTCCATGCCTTTGAATTAACCGTGATATACCCACTTGGATCCACCCCAGTGATCTGCCTTTTGATTCACCGTGCAATCCATCCCCTTGGATCCAGCCCTATGATACCTATATCCCCTTGGATCCATCCCGACTTTGTCCGGAGTACATTTTCTGGGAATATTATTTTTTGGTGCATGGAATCTGTTTGCCGGTAACCAACAGGAAAAGCCTGTGTACCTACCTAGGTAGTCAATATGTAATATGCATAAGTAATAAGCATTGTTGTTTTTGGTCAAATAAAATGTCAAAGCACATGAACAAAGAAGCGAGAGAACAATAGATGGTACCGCCTGGCAGCGAATTGTGATAATCAGCACAGTTTCATCTCTCATAACTCACAGGAGCAATGCGCTTTCCCTTCACCATTGGTTTCAGTACAAGGTTAGTCATATGAAAAACAAACAAAAACTTCATGCTTCACTCCCAGCTCAGAGTGCATACCTACCTACGCAGCAAATTCCTCACGTAATACGAACCCACCTCCACTACTGCGCACACCACATTTGGATGCGATAGCTGTGCACAATGCAAAGGATCAGTCAAGGTCTTGTGTTTGTGGCATAACACTGTTAACAATATGTTCAAAGTTGCTAATTGTTGTGATGCACATACAAAATACCTTTCATCAATTGGCTGACAGACAGATTTCAGAACAGGAGACACCAACTCAGGCAATTCTGATCGGTGCACTCAGGAAGACGTCTCTTAAAACTGGCAATTTGTCCCACTATAGAGTGGCTTGAAAGCAGGTTTCTGGATATGCCTCAGCCAAATTTGTTGCTCTCGGTGGCCACTTTCTTCAGTGTGCAGCCATGAGGTCTTGCAAGCTGCATTGGCACATTGTTGTCTGCATTTCCAGTGGAATCTCTGAAGAAGTGCCTTAATTCCCACCCTGACTGACACTAGTCGGTTTTACAGCGGCAATTTGCTCTCCCGTCTAGTCACTTCATCCTTCCAAGTCATTCCTTGCTTCAACTAAACATTCCAGACATGAACTAAAAAAGTACATCGAAGAACATTTATTATTAACAAGAATTGATTTCACTCAATTTTCTCAGCTTTTTCATTGACAAAACTTGTTTCTTGGTGGTGAGAATGAAATGATTTTAGTCTGATTGTTTTTGGATAATTTTCCATAAACCATTTTATATTCCGAAACCTATATCCCAGTACGCGGCAGGCAACAAATCAGTCGGTGCACGGGCGTCCTACTCGTGGGGTGTGTTGTGAATATTTATTAGTTGTGTGCGTGAGCATGTCGGCAGTATCAGGTATGGATTTATCAACTTGGTTGACATCGATTAAGTGTACCTTTGTTATTATTTTCCTACTGTTGCTCAGGAAGTTGGCTTATAACTGCATCCTTCGCTAATTTAACCACAGCGCCAATTTGTCATCTGGCAGTCATCCGTCGGCTGCCAGATACCGTAGAGCTGAGTGCAGTCTCGACGTAAATTAGAAAGCGTATTGCAATTTGCTGATATTCGTAAGTTTAATTCTATTTATTTCAGCAGTGTCAATACTAAAACCTATTTCGTTATTAAAACTGATGTGAGAATTAGATTTGGTGGACGCTTTTAATTTACGCAGATCACCATGCAGGGTCTTTGCCCTCTATCTTGTTCCTGAGACCACGTGACCTGGGAGCAAATTTCTGCTGTAAAACCGACTACTGTGTCAAGCCTGGTGCCACACTGCATAATGGTACACCTGCCTACATACATTTGGATGTTGTATGGTTTGTCCTACATGTATGGATGTTGAGTGATATAAAGCCAATGTATACAGAATTGAAGTGCCATAAGATCTATGGTGATGTTGGAGGGTGGCATAGATTGAGCTATGGGTAAATTTGCAGATCAAGGTAACTTTATTTTTGGAAAACTTTAAGTTGCACACTTTTTAACATGATGAAGATGATGTGAACACCTATTTTGTCCACAAATGATTACTTTTAAGCCAATGGCAGTTGATAAAATTGATGTCAGGCATGGTAAAGAGTCTGTGGCTCATCCATTTGTACCTTGATGGTGTTGGACTGCAGCTTATAAAGCTTTGATGCTTCGAGAAGGAAATTATGAATCTTGAGGCTATGGAATTCCTTCAAAAACAAATACTGGCAGACCTTAAAACAATTTGTGTGAGTAACCTTGCTAGAAATGACAGTGTTGTCAGAAAATATTATAAAATTGAGTGATTGTCCTCAGAAAAAAGCTTAATAATTCTGTGAGGTACTAGAATGCAACCTGTACATAGAAAAGCCATCCTTACACTGATATGCATGGCTGCATGTGGCTTGTATGCAGACTTCTGTTTCAAATTTAAGAATTTAGAAGAATTAAGAATTTCTGTTCAAGAATTTAAGCATTACATATGAACAGATAAATCATAGAAATAAAATATCCTAACCTAGACTAAGATAATGTATAAATATAATATATGTTTACACAATATAATCTAACATCACCAGAACAGTCGGAATCAGCCCAAACAAATTTCTGCCACTATCCCACCAAACTTCTGGTGTATCTCATCTTCACCTGAGTGTCCTCTGTTCACTATCCCTGTGTTCCCCCCACCCCACTCCATGTGAAGCAGTCAAGAAAGTGCACCCATCCACCTTATCCCTCTATTCCTGTTCCAGCCTGTGTCATGCCTCTATGTTGCCACTATCTTTTGTTATGTCCCCTTTCTCTCCTGGTAATTGGTAAAAGTTGGTATCTCCCTCTCAATCTCCATGTTAGTGATGCAGCTATGTCCCAAAATGTTTAGAGAGGGAGAGAAAGCTAAAAGGTGTAACATTGCACTCATACAGTGTACAGAAAGACTCGTTCTAAAAGCTCCCATCGCATCCCAACATTTTGACTGTATTCCTGCTACTGGTTCTGGTTCATGTACCCATGTACCATATTTAGTACTGGCATGTAGTTAAAACTGCCATCCCATTTTCAGGTGTGGCTCACGGACAAAGACCGTGCAGAAAGATCAGCGATTGCTGAAGTGTTCCCAGACTGCAACCTGTTCCTGTGCACATTCCATGTGCTGCAGGCGTTTCGGCCAGAGCTCAGTCTCGCTGGAATGACCAAGACCGAGAGGGAACGGATTCTGCGAACTTTACAGCAGCTTGTATATGCCAGATCGGAGGCTGAGTATCAATGTGTTCGTCAAGATATTAGACATGCTTCCACATAATGTTACCTTAGGGACAACTGGGATGAAATCAGGGATCAGTGGGTGCGAGGGCTCTCTAGGGGGATATGTCTGGCGTTTTCACCAACAATCATCTTGAGTCACTTCATGGCAGGCTAAAGTCTGTGTGCAAGGCTCAGGACACCCTGCCAAAGTTTGTATCTGGGTATCTTGTGCTAAACACTATCCGTGCCGACAGGAATGCTGAAATGCACTCGGGAATCAGCAAACGTCCAACGACATCTTGTCACGGCGAGCTAGGCGACTACAAGCGTCATGTCACGCCGTTTGCTCTTTCGCTGATCAGGGAGGAGTTGGAGCTTGCTGGTTGGGCGTCCTTGGGTGTTGCCACAGGTGGACGCTGGACTGCATGTGACTGTTCTGGGCACGTGGATGTAAGTCCAACAGGATGTGGGTGCATGTTTTATCGACAGTACTGCATGCCTTGTCGGCACATATTCGCAGTTCGACGGCAACTAAGCATGTCATTGTTTTCACAGGACCTCATTGGCAACAAGTGGCTCCTGTCTTATGCAGCTGATCATTTGCAGGCTCAGGTTGTGCCATGTACTGTCTCCGATCATCGGAGGGTTTCGTCGTGTACCGATCTCAAGTTCTGCTCCTTCACCAGTGATCGGTGCTCATAGGCCCCGAACGAACAGGGTATGCTCTCCAATCGTTTCTTCCCCAGTGATTGGCAAGCACAATGAGAGACCTAGCACGTCAGTGGCCCCAGTTTCCGCCGCCACCACTGCTGTCGCCCATGTGCCATTTTCAGGACGGTCTGCGGGCGACACTGGTCACCTGATCAACTTAGATGGAGGCAGCCTAATGCTGGATCATCCGACCATGCCTCCTCGCGTCAAAAAGAACCGCGGCCGGCCGAAAGGCAGCGTAACTACAGTCGTGGGAGCAAGGAGGCAGTAGACTGGTAAGTTGTATTATAGCATGTGTCATAAATTTATTATGAAGTATTACTTCGTAACAGTGAGTACAAGAGGTTTCATTATGAGGTTGTTAAGCTGTTCCGTGAAGTAGCTAGTGGTAGGGTGGCACTCACATCAGTTACTTTTCTATGAATGCACATGTTCAACAAATCATGCCTTAGATTCTCTGAGGAAACCTGGAGATGTGCAGTTATGCCTCCCAAAATCCACATCTAGACGAGGCCCTGGGTTGAATATGGATGTGTGGCGACGAATATTGACAATTTCGTGACTATGTGTGTACAATTTCGGCGTCATATGTGTAAAACTGAGTGTCAATGTGTTTGGTTAGAAATCGTCAGGAAGTTCCATGCCAATTACCCAACGTGTTCAAAAACTGTACGAAAAAAATCGCAAGTAATGGACGTGTGACCTCTGCTGACAGGGGTATGATGGCTGATATGTCTGATTGCATAATATTGGTATGATAAGAGTATATGATTGTGGTTTATTGGGGATTCATGAATATGCAACTAGATAGATTGTTGTATTCCTTACTGGTTTGGTAATGCCTATTTTTTCATATTCTGCAGGTCCACCGGCCACCCAAGATGATCCAAACGTCTTCGGGGAACTTCGCTGGATGTAGCATCACCATACGAAGAATCTCGAAGACCGGGAGTTTCACTGTTGCTGCCCAACACCGCGTTTTGTCCGATTACACCTGTGCCATTGGGGAGTGCAATAGCATAGACCGGGTGCATCAACGGCCGCAGGCTCCGCCACTGCCGGTGCTCTCGGCTGTGCAGTGTCTATTTCGAGCTTATGACGGCTGCACGGTTGTGACATGTGCATGCCAAACGTACTAGTCCAGACATACGTTGTGCCATGGTGTATACATGGTATTCATTCATGGCAAAAATGGTCCGACAAGATAGTCACGAAACGCGCTGTCTAGTCCATAAAGCATCTGTTAATCCATTAAGCAGGAGTGCAGTTTCTAACAGATCAGTTGTTATCTCAGTATCAGCATAGTAAATCTCCATTCACACATCCTCTTTTTGCCTGGTGCGATATTTGCAATTGCTAAAAACCAATGTCTGTCGAGACAAATTGAAGAAACTGCAGCCCCGCTTTCAATGACGGATATGTATGGCATAGTTCAACATGAGTGGCTTTGGGTGCTGTGTGACCCTGCAGTCTGCTGCCGTGTGCGCCCAGATAGCTGTCACCCATTATTCGTGCTTTTTGAAGCTACCATGTTTGCTGTTTACTTACCTTGTGGTATGTTTTCAAACGGCATGGATATGTATGACATAGTTAAACATGAGTGGCCTTGGGTGCTGTGTGACCCTGCAGTCTGCTGCCGTGTGCGCCCAGATGGCTGTCATACATTCTTCTTGTTTTTGGAATTACTATCATGTTTGCCATGTACTTGCATTGTGGTATGTTTGACAGTGTTTGATAATGGTATGCTTAGCCATACTAAATAAAACAAATAAAAATGTCTGCATGCAGTATCACCTGATTAATATGGCGACCATTTCATGTAGTGAATCATTGAATACTTGGTTCAGTGGCTTGCCCATGAGCTTGCAAATACGGACATCGAAGTTTCACTCGCCTTCTAATGGAGTCTCTCATTAGTGTGCCCTTTGAGTTCACATGTAGTCACATATTTGAATAGTAAGTCGAAGGGATTGAAATTGTTCCATCAGCCCAACTGGGTTATTGATGGACAACGATGAGACACCAGGGGCTGATTGTAGTCCCTGCGCCTTAGCTGCACGCCCTGTAGGACATATGACTCCAAGATCAGATAGTTCAACGTGTGGCGGCCCCGGAGACTTCCACAGCTATTATGTTGGGGGGGGGAATATATCTGGAAGCCCTGTTGCATTAGCAGGAGGCCCTGGAACACCATAATATACCGTAATAGCGGAGTTTCAGCAAGTAGATCGGGAGGGGACGAGAAAGTAGCAGAAGGCCTAAACTAGGAACTACGGAGTCTGCAGTCTGGGAAAGTGTCAAAACTGACTAAGAGCCTCAGCGGCATGGCAAGAGGCCCCACAGGCATGTCACTGGGAGGGTGGCAGGTATTTGACGAGTGGGATGCTCCGTCTGCCATTGCAACAACAGCAGAGCTCTTGCAACCCACTGGGAGGCTCCAAATCCTACGGAATTCGTGACAGGCCCAGAGGGTCTCCAACGTCCCACAGGTCTGAGTGCGGTCAAGAAAATACTCCAGCATCTAGGCCGGGTAGTCCAAGATGTTACACGGTAGGTTCCAATTTGCAGGACTCGACGGTTTCAATCGTTCCGTGACGGTGCCGGTTCAGAACAATGGGAGGTTCCAATAAAGAGGACCCGATAGCGCGACAGGAACCTCCACCAGTCCACCAAGAGACATTGGCAATTTTATGGAAATTGGTTCGCTTTAGACCAGTGGGGGGGGGGACGCTGCATGCTGGAATGTAGTCCCGGTACTTCATGGAAAGGGCAATGTGGCTAACATGAAGCCCTGCGCAGTTTCTCAGCCTAAGACGCATCTCACAGGAAAAGGCGCCGATTTGACACAAAACGGCGTCCCATCAGTATGCTCCAGTGCACCCTCCGTCCTCAACGAATATCCAGCCGAAGACACCTCTTTGAAGGAATGTGCCGCCTCCCCCGACGATAATTTATCGATCCGGCCTTAATTGTGACACCGCTAGTTCTATATACGAGCCACGAGGTCGGATGGGTGTCCTTCACCACACCCCTAGCGCGACGTATTCATCTTGACATCGCCATCGCCGGTCGCTAGTTCAGTCGCGCTCCGTGTCCTTGTACTGCCAATCCTGTCTCCCTGACACTGTTGGTAATGTCCATCTTTGTGCTCAAACACCATTGTGCCCGTCCTGCGAATTTGTATGACATGCCCTGTACCATTCTCCTGACACCACCGGTTCCACCGTGCGTCTACATGATACCGCCGCCCCATACTACATGAGTAGTAGTCTCGTCCTAAGTTCTGCCGACACCTACATGAATAATGAAGTCGATGCGCCCTAAGCCCCCCCCGCTAAGTTCTGATGACATCGCCGGTTCCGGTCTGAGTCGAAATATGACGGCCGAAAGCATAGCATTCACATATGCTCCACGAGCGAACCTGGCTTGGCGTCGCTCATGGCAAAGACGCATTCCAAAACCGGCACTCTTACCAAAATGATTGGGGAGGGGATATGCATTGAGGAAATTTGGAGGACAGTGGGACCCTATTCATTGGTGGACCCAACGAGGCCATGCCCCCTTCCCCCTGCTCTATGATGCAGATTTGTATCGAAATTTGTGCTAAAATGCCATTGTGTCGGAATCTAAAAACATTTTATGACAAATATCAGTTCGAACAGACTCGAAGACGGTTAGCTGTGCGAATCCAATGCGGTTTTTGAAACGGGAGGAAGATTTTTGAATTTTCTAACCACAATCCGGCTTTTGGATCCGTCCCTGAATCCATTTCATATGATCCCATGCTAAACATTCGAATTATTGAGGGGAACGCTGGCTTTCATGTTGCCCAAACCATTCCGTCAAAAAGCATGCAAAGTTGCACGCCTGCCCGTGCACATCACACTGAGTTAATTTACGCAAGCAGCGCCACATACTTCAATCTACTAGCGAGCGGTTTTTACACCAAACGGCACTTCAGTGTAAATCACGATAGATCGTCATTTACACGGAATAGCATCTCTGTGTAAATCACGATAGATCTGAGTGGATATACACCGGTGGCGCTCCCCTGCTTAAATCGACTCCTGAGTGGATTTACACCAACAGTGATTCTGTGTAAATCACGACGGATCGTCATTTACACCGAAGGGCTTCTCTGTGTAAATCACGACAGATCTGAGTCGATATACACAGGCAGCGCCATCTGTGTAAATCGACTCATGAGTGGTTTTACACCAGAGGGCGCTTCTGTGTAAATCACGACAGATCTGAGTGGATATACACAGCCGACGGTCCCTGTGTAAATCGACTCATGAGTGGCTTTACACAGAGAAGCAGGCATGTGTAAATCGACTCATGAGTCGATATACACGCGTCCATATTTTTATTGTCCCGAGCCCTGTTCGGCAAGCATGTATACGGTGCAGTCGGAGTAAGCGGAAGACAAGGAGCCAATCAAACGCGTCAGAGTTTCGCCTCAGGCACTTTTGCTATGACGTCACACATTTGTAGTCGGTGCAGGCGGTGTAGTCGGAAAATCGGGTCCTTATCGAAACATCCAAAAAACTAACATCCAAAGACGAAAAGTCCAATTACAAAAAGTCCAAGAACGCAAAGTCCAGGAATCATAACGTCCAAACACCGAAGGTCCAAAGTAAATAAAGTCCAAAAACCGAACATCCAAGGATCGCAAAAGTCCAAAGACCGAAGGTCCAAAACCGCAACGTCCAAGATCCAAATATCAAGAAGTTCAACAATAGTTGGCGTGCTCTCAACAAGGCGGAATAATTGCCGCCTTTATTGAAAGTATGCTCAAGGCAGTAATGGGAGCTTTTCTCTGTATCAACAGATGGCAGGACCTTCCAATAGATACAGTGTAAGGTGGTGAAACAACTAGTTGAACGTGTTTGAACTGTTGCGGTTTTAGGGGATGGGGAGGCTGGCGTTTTCATGCCTGTAAGGGAGGTTCAATATTGCCTGGAAGCAAAGTAAAAAATGTGAGTGAAGAAGGTAAGATCGTAAGCGATCATCGAGTCGGGACTTTTGAACCGGACCAAGGTGTTGACACGCTTTTGGAAATTAATGATTGTTTACGATCATGAATATGGAATGGCTTATCGCATTATATCTGCAATTAATCAGGTATAAGTGATTAAAGACTACGGAGTCATTCTTGTTTGTGATGTTTAAAATCGTGAAAGGATTAGCTGATGTTAGCTTAATGATGTTCTGTTCAGGGCATCACTGGGAAATTTGTCTTAAAAGGTGGTTTTTTAATACATTTTTCTTCAGAATGCCATGTTTCTGAAGGTGATTAAGATGGTGGGACCAGACCACTTGTTTTCTGTGCAAATGCTTACTTTTCATGTTGTGAGCAAAATAATGCCAAAAAGAGGCTGAGATAGGTATCAGCATAAAAAGACATGTTTAAAAAAAAATCCAGCATAACCTAGCATGACCTAGCCTAGCCTACCTTTGGAGAAAAAATACTCCAAAAATAAAATTAGACAAGTGTGAAGGAATTTATTTTCTGAAAATAATATAAATTAAAAATAGAAACCTAACCAATACCCTGCATGGAGGGATGTCAATTCGGTGTTCAGAAAGTGGCCCATATCCATGTGTAATGACGGAGCGAGCGGGTGACGTATCGTGCTTGTCATAAGGCAACCTGCACAGAAGGATGCATAAATGCTTATGATTTTACCTCCATATACTACCTTGGTCTCAACTATGTTTTCTCACACACTGCGATACATGCATTTGTTGTGCTGCGTAGTGGTAGACATGTGTCATAATGAAGTTGCAATTGGCATAGCCATCTGTAATGACATTCTTTTCTTGTTAGTTTTGCAGTGGGATGCATGTATTTGTAAACTAGTAATATTGTAATATAATTATTTAAGTAGGTTACCACCAAACTGTGTTCATCACAGTAATATGTCCTTCATACCTCTAGTCTGGATGCATTGTTCATTCAAGGAAACCAATGAAGAATATACCTGCATTTATTTGAATTATGACTGTATTCATGTTTTTAAAAAAATGCAATGTTGCAGTATATAATTATGATTGTGTTTTCCAACATGTCAATGTATTAGCCAAATACTCCATTTTCTAGGCATTGAAGACAGCATTGGATGCAAGATCAGCAATGAGCTGGCACCATCTATGCTTACTATAAAATACTTTTGATTCCTAATCATCTGAAACAATGTAGGGCATGAACACAGACTCAGTAGGCATGCAGTGGTGGTGGTTGTGACTTTATGACAAACTCAGCAGCTCAGGCCATATGGTGTCGCCTGCCTCTCACCCTGACAGGAAGGTTGGATGCCGCAGGAAATTGAACCCCGTACCTCTGGCTCTCCAGACGCTCAGCTTAACCACTGAGCTAACGATGCCCTGAAGTCATGTCAGTAGTCATCGGTAGGCATGCATGATGGCAGGTTCACTGACTGGGTGGCATTACAGGGGTGCAGAATATTTTTGACTGAGACCTTTTCCACTCAGAGGCACCTTCAGCTAAAAAAATGTATTGATAGTGGCAGAGGGGAGGGATGGGTGCAATCGAGCTTCCCACATGCCAGAATATTTTCCATTTGGAAAAGTGACTGGCTAAATAAAACTGCTATGTGGGGCTAGGGATGCACACAGCCTTCACAGAGATGTGCCTTTGCCACCTGGTCAAGGTCAGGGTTTTGGGATGCAATTGTGAGATTATTTATGTGACTGTAGTTATATATATGCCATGATGTATTTGTATAAGTATATAATGTTGCATAACATCCGACCATCAGTGATGTCACTCAATGGTTGGTAGTGGCCCAGGATCTAGCTGACAGCTTCCATTGTTTGGAACAGAATGCTAAGAACCGGAGTCTGGTGTGTTTGGTGTATAACCTGTTGGGTTGAACACCATATGTATGATGTTTAACTTCTGGGGTTATATACAATATGTATGGTGTGTGTCCACAGCCATATCATAATATAAATATTTATGTAGATAACCACCAAACTGAGTTAATCACAGGAATCTGTCTTCTCTATACCTCTTGCCTGGATGCATTGTTCATTTGAGGAATTTGAATTCAACAAATAGCATTGTCTGCATTTATTTGAATTATGACAACTGTATTCATGTAAAAAAAGTTGGTGTTTTACCACATAATCATGATTGTTTCAAATTGTTTCATGTATTAAGCAAATACTAAAGTGAAGCAAGTGTAAGACAGTTAAATGTTAACATGTTTTCAGTCAAGAGTAGTTGATCAATGGAATGGTATGCATGGTGATGTGAGTCTTCCTTTGAATGTGTTTAAAAGTAGGGTGGATAAATTCCTGATGTGTAATGGGGAGATGGAAAATTGGGTAGATGAAGTGGGATAGATATAGGTGAGTCATGTGTGTGTTATGCATGACTATTGGTTGTGTAACTTTGTATGCTTTTCGGAGGGAACATGCCCCCTCCAAATGTTTACTCTGTCCTAATAATCACCACATTTAGCATGGAACACAATGTGGTATGCCACTCAATCCACTCGAGTCCTTCATGTGTCATGCCATCCCAACCATTTCAGAAACACCTATGATGTATTAGTTGCAATCATGTGTGCTATTAGATCAAGGCATGTACTATGGGTGATCAAGTGCATGGGGCTTGATATGCTCTTACCTGTTTCTCTCATCTGGTTGGCTTCCCATATTCTCAAGTTTCACATCACCCAAGAATGAGTCATGCAGCCTATCAAGGAGAGCCTGTATCTGCAGGTATGCCAGTCCCCTACATTAGATAATAATAAAGTCATCAGATTGACAGGCAAGCAACAGGAGCTGGAAGATGTTCCTCAAGCATAATAGAAATACTTAGAATGATAGCATATAGCCACTGTATATGCTAATAAATAATTGTCACACAATATTTCTGATGCAAGTTCAGCAAAATTAAATGCAGAAAAATAGAGCTACAATTATAAGTTTGATTAGTATGCCTCAACGGTCGATGTGTCGTAAAACCAATAACCAACCAACCAATCATGGTTATTTATTCATTATGTTCACACATTAACAATGTTGCGGAAAGCTGTACTGATTATTGTCGAATTAAAGACGATTATACAAAGTAACCAAGTGCTCATATGAAGTAAGATAGGATCACAAATCTGTCATTATATTTATATTTCGAGCATGTCCCTTCTTCAGAGACTGAATAAATACGCAGGTACATTTTATGCACATGATTTTACACAGATGCTATATATATATATATATTATATAGATATATATATATATATATATATATATATATATATATATACATGTATATAGATATATATATATATATATATATATATATATATATATATATATATATATATATATATATATATATATATATATATATATATATATATATATATATATATATATATATATATATAATATATATATCAGGTCATCTACCAATATTGACGAAATCATCATCTAAGTCCCAGTATCGACCATATTTAAATGGGCATTGTAACAAGTACGTATGATACGAGAATAACGAGAGAGAGATAAGAGTAATAATATTCGTCGCTTCGCTAGACACCCTTTCTATACATCTACCCTATACATCTATGCACACATATCCATGATACGTCAATGCTCTCCAAGTGTTCGCGTGCGATGGGTGATTACGGAGCGAATAAGTCGGCGAGTGCAGGTGGTGTCTGTACAGTATCGTATTGTATAGGGAACTGGTTTTATGAGGGTCCATGAAGCATTGTGTTTAGGGGAGACTTTTTGTTCCTGGTTTCAATGGATTCTGCAATTTTTAGTTCTGTCATGTCTTCAAATCCGCAAGATTGTGCTGCTGAGCGTTGTTGGAGTCATGGTGTTTTCGGGGTGATTTATGGGGAAATGCTCTCCAAAAGGGGTGTTTTTCGTTTTGTTCTTTGCATATCTGATGTGTTCCATGTATCTGTCCCTAACCATGCGTGCTGTTTCCACAATATAAGTTATGAGTGCTGTCCCTTAGGCGCAAAGCTCGCACTTAATTTTGTACACCACATTTTTGGTGTAACATCTGTCTTTGAGACAGGCCAAACAGCATTGGCACGCTCTATTGCCTGCAAGGCATGGTGGAGGGTCCAGGGCAGATTTAGTAAATGTCTCCGAAAGTGTTTTTGCGCTTTTCCAGGCTACGCGCATTGAGTGTGGACCTAGCGATGGCTGTGGCTATCTTTTTTTGTCAGAGAATCGTCGATAAATGCCAAACTAATTTATGTGGTGTCTGCGGATCCATGTGAGCTGGATGCGTTTGTATCGTGGGTGTATTGACTTGTCGCGCGACGTCTGCATTTAGCATTGTGTGTCAATACTCGAAATTGTGTTATTCTGTATCATGCTATGAGGATAGCCATTGGATAGGAAAAGACATTGGATTTTGTCGATCTCTTTTTTGGGGCGCGGCCTTATCAGAACCTAGACGCATTGCTCTCAGCAATTGAACATACATAACGGAACTTTTAGTTTGGATAGGGTGAGCCCATTTGTATGGGAGGATAATAGGAGCTGCCATCGGTTTAATGAAAAGTTATGTTGTATTGGTCAGATCACTGTTGACCGTTAGTGTCGAGAAAGGAAATTTGGCTGTTGGTAGACTGATCGCTTCTCTCTATGGTAAATTTTAGCCTGGGATGGAAGCGGTTCATGTCTGCTGATGCGGAACTGTTCGCGAACTTCAGTAAGATAATCTACTGTGTCTTTAGATGGACTGGTACAAAGATGAAAAGCTGGGAAACGAGTTTCTCTAGGAACCAAGTTTGTTTGTCCAAAGGGTCGCCACATGCCGAAACTGTAGGTCTGAGGGCACGTCAGGTTTGTGGGTTTTAGGGAGGCCATAGAGTTCTGCTGTGCGGGAGGAATTTGGTTTGATAGCTATGACAATTTTGCATGGGATCTTTCCTGCATTCTTTCGATAATCATTTTCTTGATAGTCGCTTCCAAACGTTTAGTCGGGTTCGTCCCTATGTGTTCATATTCTAAGATTGATGCCTGTCGCGTGACCGACGGCTGGTTGCATTCCCCGGCAGTTGGCCGGTGCACCTCTGTTGCAGATGGCGCCAGCAGCTCGGTGGTTAAGCTGAGCGTCTGGCATGCCAGAGGTAGGAGTTCGATTCCCCGCGGTGAGCGCCCTTCCTGCCAGGGTGAGAGGCAAGTGACGCCATATGGCCTCAGCTGCTGATTGCGTCGTAAAGCCACAATCAACCAACCAATCGACCTCTGTTGCGTGGCATTCTTGACCTTAACGTCGGTTGTTTTTTTGGGCTTAGGGGCACATCGACTGCTTCGGTCATACAGCGCCCATTGACCTCGATGTCGCGCGTGTCTGTTCTGTCCGTGCCCACGCTGGTTTGTAATACAAATCAGTAGCATGAAGTTCTGAAAGCTTTTATTTCGGCAATGTCTACAACTTTAAAAGTACAGCTCCCGGGGCCGGTCTTCAAATGTTCCCCGGCAAAAATGGCACCTCGCATGTCCGCGGCATGCGATAAACACCGTCGTAATGCAATCCACACATCCTGCTCCGTGGAAGCAGGGCAAAATCACTCCTCTTCGGACGGTTCTCGACCATGCCCTAAGGCACACCGCACATCACTGAAAAAAAGCATTGGATCAACAAGCGCAAAACCAAAAGTGCCCATCTAAACCAATGTTATCAGCACAACGCCTTGCTGACGCCGGCATAACGAGTGAAGCATGCCAGCGTGGGACCGTGGAGTAAAGCCTGTAAATCGTCAACGAACGCTTTGCAATTGATCCATCATCTACAGAACAATGTATTACGGGTGCTGCTTCGCGGGTTAGCAATGTATTGCTAACAATGTATTCTTCTTATTGCTGGTGGTCGAACTACATATAATCGCGTGTGTGCGTGGCTTCATTCTGGTATAAATTACTCTTGACAAATCTAAATGAACTTCAAGAGCCTATTGCCATAGTTATATGTTATTGAAGGCATATGTTGAATATCTATACCGACAAGTATAGATGTTATAGATATTAACAGGTATATGTTGAAACTGGAGCGGATACAAGTGGCACGATGGGGCATGTGCCCCTCACCCCTATGAGAAGGTGCCCCCCCTGGTCGGGAAAAAATGCCGCTCTTGGAAAGCTCGAGTGCATCCCCCTCCATTTGTTATGTGAAAAGTGCCCTGAAGCGGCAAGGCACCCCTTTGAAGTGCATAGGCGCGCCCTCCTCACCCATCGAATTTTTCAGCCAGGGTCTTCCCTTCGAGAGAAAAAGGAGCCCTCCTGGAAGGCCCACGTGCCCCCTCCCTCGCATTTTCAGCCAGAAGCGCTCCCTCCCATGACAATGCCTGGATTCCCCCTTGATTAAAGATACAGGTTGCGCTTTCCATGTCGGCTTTCTCCAGTCAAAGATTCTCGCACAACACCATCCGAGGGATGCTGCCTTCGGGAGGCCGAGGCAGGCTGGGCAACGTTCAATGGTGTCCAACATGACTTCCGGATGTCAATGGTTTAACTTCTCGGTCAAATTATACGTCGGCATTTCGAGAAGTTTTCAGTTGGTATACCGTCCAGTGGCAATCATACAGTACATGTGGCCAGATAACTACAACCAAATAATGTCCAGCATTCTTTCGGCTATAATATTGCCCAAAGTATGCTTAAACTGGATAATTATATATGAGGACTGGTCAGATCAAGCGAATTTCGTCCCTCGCTTGCAGTCTATGCGGTCGTATTGCGCCTTTGTGTTAGTGCATGCGTGACTAGTTTTGCGAATCGTACAAATATTACTGCATCCTCATTCCACAACAGTCTCGACCATATTTCTAGTTGTCCCTCTCAGCTCTCGCACTATATCGCGATTTCTTGCCCCGTCCTTCCTTATCTATCAATATCTCTATTTGTCCGTCAATCTTCCTCTCCTGTCCTGCTCAGTCTGTCTGTCTCATTTGTCTCTCTTCTTTCTTTATCTCTCTCTCTCTCTCTCTCTCTCTCTCTCTCTCTCTCTCTCTCTCTCTCTCTCTCTCTCTCTCTCTCTCTCTCTCTCTCTCTCTCTCTCTCTGTCTCTGTCTCTGTCTCTGTCTCTGTCTCTGTCTCTGTCTCTGTCTCTGTCTCTGTCTCTGTCTCTGTCTCTGTCTTGTCTCTGTCTCTGTCTCTGTCTCTGTCTCTGTCTCTGTCTCTGTCTCTGTCTCTGTCTCTGTCTCTGTCTCTGTCTCTGTCTCTGTCTCTGTCTCTGTCTCTGTCTCTGTCTCTGTCTCTGTCTCTGTCTCTGTCTCTGTCTCTGTCTCTCTCTCTTTCTCTCTCTCACTCTCACTCTCATTCTCACTCTCACTCACTCACTCACTCACTCTATCATGCACGCACGCACGCACGCACGCACTCACTCATGCACTCACGCACTCATGCACGCACGCACTCATGCACGCACTCACTCACGCACTCACTTTGGATAACAGGTGACTAAAGAGTTGTTAGTCCAATGCTGCTCATGCAAGCAACGTCATATGCGTGTAGTTCACATTCACGGATATTCTGGATGCACTTCCCCGTCCATCGCTCCATCGACACACATCCACAAAGGCCAGCTTATCGTCTCTTCAGTTCCAGCATATACCATATGACCGGATTCGTATATGACCGGATTGCTATCCCATCCCGCACCAACTTAACTCCTGTTGCTCGTCATCCGACAGGTGTACTGGTTGGAGCTGTCCTTCAACGCCTTCTGGGGGGAACGAGTGGTCTAGGGGTAAGATGCTCGTCTCACAATCGAAAGGTTGTGGGTTCGAGTCTCACCTGTCGCTACTCTTCGCCCGCGACCAATCGGCGTGAGAGATTGACGACGCTACATGACTCAACGGTCGAGGTGTCGTAAAACCAATAACCAACGCCTTCTGGTTCCGCCTGCAAGTGATTCAATTAGTTTCAGCCAAAGTATGAACCTGTAAAATCGGAATGGACGCACGACACTTCAAATAAATGTTCTTAATATGTATGTAGGGTAGGCCAGTAGACAATCAAAGGTGAACAAATTACTAAATGATCTCGTCAATGAGAATTTGAGATGAGGAGATTAATAGTAAAGGATCCTTGCAAGTTTAATTCCTCTATGACCAGGCTCCGGGCGCAACAATGGTTGGCGCCAGCCGACGCCGTTCGTGATTAAAGTCTGTACGGTGAGTCGAAAAGGTTGTTATGCATTGTAGTGCGGATACCAGTGTAGCGTTTTCATTCTCTCTTCAGCTTCATGAATGACCATCCTGTAAAGAATTCGAAGTGGTATATCCCCTCCAACTACAAGTCTACCAGCAAAAGGGAAAAGGCAGATGACTGCACGTAGTGGTAAAGCGTTAGGAAATCCAACTTGTTCCCCAAATGCTAAAGTACAGTCATGAAGGTCCACTGACTTGATGTCCATCGACTGACATTTGCTTAATTGGTCAATCGTTCAAAGCCATTGGAGAAAGCAAGTTCCCAGCCGCAAGGCAGATATTATAACACTTGTTTTCATGCACACTAAAGCAGCAAGCAAGAATGAAGCAACATAAGCGACTATGCCGAACATTTTATGTTTCAAGGACATCGGCCATATCAAGATTGTGACTGATGATACTGTGATAATGCTCGATATGTTGTGGAATGAATGGCGGATGAAGGAAAGAAAATGTGATTATGTTGTAGTTCATCTGGCTCTTTCATCTTGGTGGACACATGGAACTATTCATATATTATACATTCACGTTCATAAGTTCTCATACTATACCTGCAATGCGTCCAATGACAACGCTGAACGCAAACCGTGCTCCATTTGTCTTTGCCGTACTTACGCAAATTTCAAACATGACTACCGGGTTCATGTTGCATTTTTCGCTTTCCTACTTGACTACTACAACACCGGGTGACCGTTATCTATGTAAGATTACCTCTTCATGCGCACTTCATTGTGAACCTTGTTGAAGAGCCGCAAGGTACAGCAGTGCCCATATGCTGAGGTAAGGTCACCAAGCGTAATTTTGACACAAAACACGAGTTTATTTTTACAACGGTAGCATGTTTTCAGTGCGGCGTCACTTAGACAGCATGTGCCAATCAGATGGAAGTTTTGGTTTCCGTATCTTCGTGTAGCAGATGGGACATCCTGAGACAGGGACACTCATCTTTCGTCGTATGCTGCTTTGGCAAACTAAGTACCTCTGGGAAATTGGCGGTGGTGCGGTGGCGAAATAATGTGTACCTCGCGCCACGTTTTGACAAGAGATCTCTGGAGTTTACTGCCTGCAGAGCGACAAGCATGTGTTTGT